>CATIWR010049085.1:0-21151 GCA_949677035.1 Omphalea diandra | reverse complement strand
GGAAAGCCGATTGAGGGAGAGGAGGTTGGTCTGCCGAGAGAAACATGCGAAAGGGAAGAAAAGTTTTTTATGGGACTATGTAAATTTTCTTAATGGGTAAGGGCAAGATGGTCTTTTCATAATAATCCCCCCATTCTCACTTATTTTCTCTCCAATTTGGAGAGATTTGGCATAGGGTAAAATAAGGGTTATTTTCTTTCCTTCCTATATTTTCCCTCTATTCCCAATCAATGGAAAATGTCAATCCTCCCTTATTTTACTCTCTAATTTTCCTCTCCCCCATATTTTCCTCCCTCCCAATCACAACATAAAAGTGCAATATAATCAGTTCTCTATTTTTTGGAAGGTTTCACAGTGTTCTTTCCTTGTTTTGATGGTAGTTTATGCAATAGGCCCCATAGCCCACTTGCTTTCATTTTCTATAGGATCTAGACGCCTCTGTTGATCTAGGATCTACCGTGGAGTGTTTGCTACATATCAATCACAAATGTGATTTTCTAAGCCTGTGATTGGCAAAATTTGGTAAGGGGAAAAGAAAATAAGAAAGAAAAATAAATTTTATTTTCTCACCTTATTTTTCTCTTTCATATTTAGATAAAAAAGAGAGAAAGAAAAATAATTTTTATTTTCTCTTGATTGAATAACCAAATATGGAAGAAAAGGAAAATAATATTTAATATATTTTCAATTTTTCCCTTTATTAAACAAAATATTTAAATATATAATTGTATTGTATAATGATAAAAAAATACTTATTTTATAATTTAATTGATTTTATATGAAATTAAAATTTATATAATGATAAATATAATGTAACACGGAAAAACTTCTCAAATTATTTTTTATATTTGAAAATGTTAAAAATATATTCGGTTTTTTGCCAAATTTTAATAAACTAATTTTTTTATTCTTAAAATCGAACCGAACGGAAATTTTTAAAAAAACCGAATTAAACCGAAATTTATGTGTTTATAAACCGAACTGAATCGATCTTATAAAAAGTTTGGTTTGGTCCGGTTTGTTTTAATTAAATTACATGTATTTGAAATTTGATTTGATTCAAATGAGTTTGATTTATTAATTACTTCTGTTAATTCAATTTTTTCGGTTTTATATCTAAAAAACCAAATAAAAAATTGAAAACCGAATTTTTTGAAAATTATAACTGAAAAAACCAATTTTATTCAAGGATCGAGCCGAACCAGCTCAGTTCGGTCGAATTTTCAGTTCGGTCTGATTTTTTCTCATATTCTGTAATTTCTTACAATATGCAGTTGCAAGATTGTCATTTCAGCAAAATTCCCTCGTTCTTCCATTTTTTCTCTCAATTTTGGAGAGAAAATGAGAGAAGGGAAAATTTCAAATATTTTCTCTCTCCTCCCATTTTCTCTCTCTTCTCAATTAAGAAATTTTAGCATTTTTTCTTTATTTTATCTTCTTATTTTTTTTTCCCCTCTTATTTTCCTCCTTCCCAATCACATACTTAATGAAATAGAATGTCATCAATTCTACCTTTGACTATTACTCTTTAAATCACTTGGATGCTAAAACAACACAATGTTGTGCTCGTTTCAATTTGATTACGTGATTTACACGTCTTTTTATACAATTTTTTTCAAAATTATTTAAACAAAAAATCCACTGCCACATGCCACATCCCACCTTCAAAATAATGAAATATTTTTTTTAAAAAAGGTAACAATCCACTATTCAGATGATTGACATAAACATAGATATTGTCAATTGGAAAACTTATTTTTTGCTTGCTCTTGCATGTGAAACAAAAATTTTTTTTTTCCTCATTTGGTCCAGACAACTTCGTTCTGAATATTGACTAACAAAACCCACATCGATTGAAACCTTTTGCAATTTTTCAGTCAAATCTGCCCCAAAACAGATGAATCACAGCCGTCCACGTGACACCATACGGCGCACGAGCGGCAACATAATTCTATCCATCATTTGACCATCACATGCGGCTAGTCGCAGCTAAGCCAGCTACTTGATTTAAAGAGTTGGTGATGAGTACCTTCAAGAAGTGTTGTGAAATTGTTTCTCTAAGTGCGTGATGTACCCTGCCAATGGAGCAAAATTAATAATAGGGTCCACATTTTGATCATAATCAATTCACTATCATGTGTGCAAAACGTTGGTCCACATTAGATCACAATCCACAAAATCATGTGGGTTTCACATTTTCAGTTTGTGTATAATCTGTTCTAGGGGAGATGTGAAATCCCCTTTCTCATTCTTTTTGCTTGAAATGATTATTAGTATTGAGTTTCTAACACTTGAAATGATTGAAACATAATGATTGAAACATGAGGAATGAATGTTTCGATATTCAAATGTGCCTCACTATATTATGGAAATAATATAATGTTCGAAACTCCAAGTATACTTAGACTGTCACATGGGATACTATCAAATCGAGATATCAACTTTCCACATTCTTCAATTGTAATTGTTCTAATAAATTAATGGTCGAATGTTAGAGATAAAGAAAAAAAAAAAAATTCAGACTGCAGCAATACTTTTACCTTTTTAAACAATTCAGAATTTCAGATGTACCACAGAGCAGAATCAAGAAAAATTATGCAGAAAAAAGACTGAATTTCATTCACAACATGGTTAAATGCATTCATGCATAACAGTAGTAATGCCACTCGATCTCATGACAGGACAATCATCAACCCATTTTACAGAAAAAGAAGCAAATCTTCAAGGACTGTTATGCAAGTTCTCAGCTTCTTTCGGATGGTAAGACACTTGTATCCAATATGTGAATTAATTATAAGTAGTTGCCTGGCTCCAGTCTTTTTTATTTAGTAATGCATCGACCGATGAGGCATTTTTTGTTGTCAACAAACGGTTAAGAAAGCCAGAGCAACAATCAAATTTCATTATTGAAACATCAGAAGAGCAAGCAAGAGTGATCCTGAGAGATATATTGATGGTGCATGCACGTTATAAGACTAAAGATGGCTAATAATATGGGATGCTTTGCTAGCCATACAAAGTCAAGAGAGAAACCACAGCCTGAGGAGAGAAAACATTATACGAACTAGTTTATTAACATGCATAGCGGAAAGCTTCCAAACAGAGGCATCTGAAAGACCATTATAGCAGAATACAATTAAATTAAAAGAATTCTGATTTAGCTTTGAGTAAAACTTTCTATTGAGCAACATTTCATTTTCCACAAAAAACAAACAATTCCTTCATGAAGCCAATTGGTGAAATGCAGCCTATATACTCTAAGTTAATCTTTTTCCATCTATGTGATGAAGAAGGTTTTTACTATGGCACTGAATAGCGAAAATTTCTTCTTCTTATAGAACTCTGGATAATATGGAAATTGCGTGTACTGGTTAGTATTGTTTGAAATTTCCAATCTGCAAATGTTTTGTTTTATCCGTCAGTTTCTTGGGTTTTATTATTGTTTGATTGTTTGAAATTTTCAATATGCTAATGTTTTGGATTTTATTTCCTTAATTTGATTACGCAAGCTCTTGGGAAATCTTCAATTGGGTATCTTTGTTGGCTTTGCTTTGTCTCTTTAATGTTTTTTAGACGGGTGATCAAAATATTGGAGATAATCCTTTATTTGCATTGCAACGCATGCATCAATGATCAATAACACATGTTTGTTTGTATGGTTGTGTACTTTTTTCTTTTTTATGATTGTAGTTGTTTTTCCAAATGCTTATTGATATGTCTTGTTCCTGTTGTGGAATAAGGGTAATATTCCATCCACCAAATTCACCTAATAAAATTTATAGGTGAATAGAGAGTGAAAGATTGTACTGTAAAACCACACTATAGTTGATTCTCAGAAAAGATTGGAGGGGTCACAGGTGGTCTCACTTAAAACCCAATCTCCTTAGACAGAATCACCCTAATAGTAATTTAACAACACAATATCTCACTACAACTATACCCTACAAAATAGCTATTGAAAATAAAGACAAAATAAGAACACCAGAATTTAACGAGGTTCGGCCAATTATGCCTACGTCCTCGGACACTACCAAAATTATATTTCACTAAAAAAAGGACTACAAAGTGAAATATTGCAAAAGAGAGAGAAATATTGAAAATTGCCTAAAAGATGAGTATACAATTTTGGGATTATCAAACTAAAGGAATTAAGGCTCTATTTATAACAAAACAACCTCCCACTCTTTTAGTCTATTTTCGATGTGGGATAGTTTAAATGAGCCATTATTCAACACTAGCACTATTATCGCCATACATTTTAAAAGCTTGACCACACTTCCCATAATATTAACAAAACAACGGTAGCTCTTTATATCTGAATTGCACCTATACATTTGTGTCATCATCCATCATCAAATTAGCACCCGGTTGATGGGGCTTTCTATATCAATCTTAGTCCGAGTTCTTAGGAACTTCACCCAACCCAGATCATCTGAAAGTTAGACGACATGAATGTTGGAAATAGAATAAGGAAATTAAGAAAACAGGAGGGAACAAAACTGAAATGCATAAAACACTATCCTAAAAGTCTTATTACCCCAAGATATAACTGCTCTTCAAAACATATTTTCTGGAAATAGGAACATTAGCCTTTTATTCTAATTTTGTTAACCAAGCAACCAGTAGATGGAAGAATATATTGTTAACTTTATAGCAAAGAAGTAGCAAAGTATAATGTTAATTCATATTTGTACATGGCATAAGATTAGGATTTTAGTTTTGTAGTTTTAAACCAAGTCAAAAACGTATACATGGGATAAGGATAATTTTATAGATAAAAGTAAAATATTATAAAAATATTATAAGGCTAAAATAATGAAAAATAGTCTTTTAGAAATACTATACGATGTACAACAATCCCCCATATATTTCTAAAAGACCTTAAAGGAGGAATAATAATAATAATAATAATAATAATAATAATAATAATAATAATAATGCTAATTTGATGGATAGTCATAAACCAAAATACTCTTTATTGTAAATCAGAGCCTTATTAATCACATTACACTCAACAAAACTTGTTCAATGTCGTTTTGCACAAATAGGTCGTGCGTACGCTTAGTAATTTCATGAGTGCTCTTAAAATTGTACCATGATTTCATATAAGAGTGACCCCACTCCACACTAATTCATATAGGTGATTTCATCAAGTGCATATTGCAATCCTTAAGGGATATGAAAATCATTAAGAGTTTAATTCATCCTCTCAAATAATGCAACCTATCACTACACATACATCATAAGAAGTGACAAGTTATTTGTCCTAGGAGAATTAACTAGTGACTTGTTATTACCCATATGAACCTTGTTCATAGGGTGTCCAATCACAAAGGTTGGGTTCCTGTCACTGTCAATCTCAAATTGGTTTAATTCTCATTCCCTTTGATATTTCAAAAATTAATTTTCTTTCTAATGGTTTAGTCAATGGATCGGCCAAATTCACTTCTGACTTCACATAATCAATGGAAATGATTCCATCCTTTAGCAGTTGTTTTACCACTTTATGTCTTAGACGTATATGTCTAATTTTTTCTATTGAAAACTTTGTTCTTTGCAATAACAGTTGTTGCTTAGCAATCAAAATACAAAGACACCTAAGTTGTTGGTTGTATACCTAAAGGAATTCCTGCTCGAAATTTTCTTAACCACTCAGTTTCTTTACTAGCTGACTCAAGAGCTATAAACTCTGACTCCATGGTGGAAGTTGCAATGATGATTTGTTTAGCTGATTTTCAATACCTCATTCTAAAGTAAAAACATATGCATTTGTGGATTTGATCTCATCTGAAACTGAGATCCAGTTAGCATCATTGTATCCTTCTAATATAGTGGAAAATCCACTATATAAAATACCATAGTTCATGGTACTTCTTAGATATTTCATTAGTCTTACTAATTGTTGGATTAGGTTGGTTTAACCTAAGTCATGAACCTATTTTGGTCTTAACAATAAAGATTGATCAGTACTAATACTTTCATTTAGTGTTGTTTTGAAGACTATAAGTTAGTTATTTCATTAGAAGTTGGATGGAATTCAAAATCTCTAACCTTGTAAAGTTCATCCAAATTTGCGGTGTATATATTATAAATCGCGACTGCGAATCAGACATAAGGATGGATGAAGTTAGGCTAAAGGAATTCGCAGGTGAATTCGCAACCTCGACCTAGCCGAATTAAGTAAGCTTAAGTCACAGAGGAATTCGCGGTAGGTGTCACGTCGGTATTCACAACCACGAATTTCATAGTGACAAATGAGGGAACCAAAGCCTCAACCACAACGTGTCATGTGTCTTAGGTATCCATTGAAGATCAAAAATTGTGAGGGTGAATATTTTGTAGCGACTGCAACTCAAGGAGTTATAGTTTCCTCATCAAAAAAAGGAATTCGCAGTCTCCATCGTGCCTAAGACATAGTTATTTCATGATTGCGACTTTTGATAGTTGTTAGAACACAACAGCTATATTTTCTTTGACAATCAATAAACAACTGACATGTGGACCAGCCGTAGACTCAAACGGGGCTTTCTGCCGCAATTCTCAATTCCTAAATAGAAATTGGAAGTTCGTGACCTTAAAATGGTAGTAGCAATCGTGACTTTCATCTTACAAGCATTTAATGTTGAATCTGCCTAGCACATCTTGGAGATTTATTGATAGGTTTAGACCAACGTCTCTTTGGTGGATATGAACTATAAATACTCCATCAAACATATGTAAATATAAAAGAATTCATTAATTTTTAACTAAACTCTTACCATTTTGCTACTCAATCTTTCATTCTCATTTATATGTAGTTGATTGTTTGGTGTGAGCAATAAACACCATTGTAAAAAGGTTGTGACTGAACCTAGAGTAAAAACTCATTGTGAGAGGTTTTAGTGTGAGCCTGCAAAACACTTGTGAGAGGTTTTTGTATGAGCCTAGAAAATACAAGGTGTAAGGTTTCTTGTGTGAGCCATAAACACAAGTTGTAAAAGTTTAGTGTGAGCTTGGAAACACCTATTGAGTTGAGTAAAACACTCAACTGTAGAGAATTGGGGAGTGAACGTAGGGTTTGTTAACACCCAAACCACTATAAATATTTGTGTCTATTTCTCTTTTTTTCTCCATAACTTCTTAAACACATTTATCTTCTATTTTAATTCTTCAATCAACCACCAATTCAACCCCCCTTCTTAGTGCCTTAGGCCAATAAGTGGTATCAGAGCCGAGTCTCACTAAAAAAATGACCTTAATTGAGTGAGTAAAGATTAATGGCACAAAAAGAAATCCACACACACCTCAAGTCTTATTTTGATGAAGCAGACTATACTCATTGGAAGTATAGGATGGAGATCTATCTAGACACTGATGTGGTGGATCTATGGGATGTTGTTGTTAAAGAATGGAAGCCACCCACTAAAGTGGTAGATAGGAGTGAAGAGCTAATCCCTAAAGAAGAATGGGTTGAAGCACACAGAAGATCACATAGCAAAAATAAAAGAGCCATGACAATCCTTTTAAGTTCTCTCTCAAGAGAAGAAATCGAAAGGGTACAACATTGTCAAACTACTCATGGCATTTGGAAAGCATTGGAGAATTATCATGAGGCACCACTTTAGTGAAATCCAATCAACTTGAGATGTACATGACATAATGGGAATTATTCATGATGAAGGAGGAGGAGAGCATAACAGATATAACAAATCGACTCCTAACTATCATCACTAACATTAAGAAATTCGACAGGGTTCTCAAAAATCATGAGGTAAACTCTAAAATTTTAAAGTCTTTACCTCTTGAGTAATTTGGTGCTAGAGTGTGTAGTATCCAAAAATCCAACCTAGAAATAAGGAAAGTGCCAATGGATGTTTTAATAGGCAAACTCTTAACTCATGAGTTGGCCTTAAAAAAAGATGAGGAAATGAAGAAAATGAGAGGCCAAGGAGAAATATCAGAAAAGTAAGAAAGGAAGACATTGGCACTCAAATCATCCACAAAGGAAAAGGAGGTAGAAATAACCTCAAGTGAAAAAGAGAGTGACAAAGAGGCGAAAGAACTTGCAATGCTCTTTAGAAGGATCAAAGAACTGATTAGAAAAAGAAAAGAAAGAAGAAACTTCAAGAAAACAACCATTAATCCTAAAGAGAGATCAACCGATGTCACTTATTATGAGTGTGGCAAATAAGACCACATTAACTATGATTGCCCTAAGCTGAAGAAGAAGAAGAAGAAAGGGGACAAAGAGAAGAGGAAGAGCTTTAAAGCCATTTGGGACGATAGCTCAAGTGAAGATCATGAATAAGAAGAGATTGCTAACATATGTTTTATGGCTCAAGAGGACTCTCCTTATAAGGTAAGCACTTCATCTCATTATAATTCTGAATATGATGATGTAGATGATGAGCTTCTAGAAGCTCTCACAATGAAATGTGATAAATATAAGTCATAAATGAAAGCTTATAAGAAAAAGTGCATAAAATTAGATGATGATTACAAATCCCTTAATAGTCTTATAAGTGAATTGAGGGCTTCAAATGAAGAACTCAAAAATTTTATGAAAGAGCTTCTGAAATCATCTTCATCACTAGTTTCATTGAGAAAAGAGAATGACTCTTTAAAAGGAGAAGTCATTGACTCTTTAAGGGGAAGGAAGCTTTAGATACACTCATAGTATCACAAAGGCCTCCATTGATTAGGCATGGCCTCAATTTATACACCTACACACACTATATTCATTAGAGCCTCAACACCTCAAACTTTAAGTATTGAGGTTGTTGGAAAGAAGAGTGCCCAAAGCACTGAACCCCAAATGCTTAAGGGTAATAGGAAAGTGCAACAAGGCTCCAAGCCTATTTCTAAAAGGACCAATCATGCTTACATGTACAATAAAAAGCATATTAATCCAACACACATAAAAACTTCACACCTACACCCATACATGCATGTTCATGTTCTCACAATCATCACATAGGTATGAGAAAATCCCCCACTCATACCAAAGCATTACATAGAAGGAAGACATACAAGTCTAAACTCAAATGCCATTATTGCATGAGATATGGACACATTAATGTTTACTGTTATATTAGAAAGGCTCATCTCAAATTGGAGGATCCTTCAAAGCCTAACCCCTTAGGACCTAAGTATGCTTAGGTACCAAAGAAGAGATGATTTATTTATATTGTGTATGGGTGTTTGGCAACCATCAATGAATCAAATGATTGGCATGTGGATAGTGGATACTCAAAGCACATTACGGGCAATAAGAAGTTATGCATGGCATTAAAGGAAAAAAGGTGGTAATGTCACATTTGGTAATAATGTCAAGGGTAAGGTAATTGGCATTGGAACCATTGGTAAGAATGGTTGCTCTTTAATTAATGATGTTTTGTTAGTTGATGGCTTGCAACATAATTTGATTAATGTAAGTCAATTGTGTGACAAAGGTAATAAAGTCTCCTTTGACCCTAGAGAAAGTTGAGTTACCACATTAGTGGATAAAAAGGTTGTCTTCAAAGGTGAAAGGAAATGCAATACCTATCAAATTGACTTAAACAATTTGGCTAACAAATGTTTTAGGTGTTTTATATCTCTTAGCAATGAAGTTTAGCTATAGCATAGAAGACTTGGGCATGTTAGCTGGAGCTCTTACAAAGCTTATCAAAAGGAAAGCTAATGGAATGTCTTCCCAAGCTAAGATTCTTAAAAGAGAAGACATATGGTCCTTGCCAAATGGGGAAGCAGCATCAATTTTCCTTCAAAGCCAAAAATGTTATAAGTTCATAAGTATGATACTTTTAATGTTTTCAAAAGCTTTGCAAAAAGAATTCAAAATGAAAAAAGTTATTTCATTTCTTCTATAAGAAGTGACCATGGAAAGGAATTTCAAAATGAAGCATTTGAATTTTATTGTTTAGAGAATGAGATTTTTCATAATTTTTCATCCCCTAGAACATCATAACAAAATGGTGTTGTAGAGAAGAAAAATAGAATTCTAGTAGAGATGGCTAGAACTATGCTTAATGAGTACTTTTTGCCAAATTACTTTTGGGCTAAAGCCATTAGTACTTCGAGTTCTATTGCAAATAGAGTTTTTAAAAGACTCATTCTTAATAAAAATAACTTATGAGCCGTGGAATGGTAGAAAACCCAAGATATCATATCTAAAAATATTTAGATGCAAGTGCTTTATATTGAACACCAAGGATAATCTTGGAAAATTTGACTTGAAAATCAATAAGGGCATATTTTTAGGTTATTCCACCTCTAGCAAGGCCTATAGAGTCTTTAATAAAAGTTCAATGGTTGTTAAAGAATCTATGCATATTATATTCGATGAATCTAGTAAACTTGATCCTGGAAAAGGTTCTTTTGTTAATGATCTTGTAGGAGATTTTGAAAAACTAGATTTGGAGCACACTATAAGAAAGGAAGACAAGGACAAAGATAAAGGTGAATCATCAAAAGTGGATGAGGAATCACAACATCAACAAAAAGCTTTGCCAAGTTAAGACTTACCCAAGGATTGAAGATTCTTCAAGCATTACCCCAAAGATTTAATTATTGGTGATACTTTAAAGGGTGTAAGTACTAGATCTCAACTTAATCTTTTAGATAATAACCTTGCCTTTGTTTCTCAATTTGAGCCAAAATCGGTTGATGAGGCCCTTGATGATGAGAGTTGGGTACTTGTTATGCAAGAGAAACTCAACTAATTCGAGAGAAATAATGTATGGGAACTTGTTCCTAGGCCCAAAGAACACCCAATTTAGGTTGTAAATGGGTTATAAATGGGTGTTTAGGAACAAATTAGATGAGTAAGGATTCATCACTAGAAATAAAGCTAGATTGGTTGCAAAAGGTTACAATCAAGAAAAAGGCATAGACTATGATGAAACCTATGCCTTTATTGTAAGGTTAGAGGCCATTAGGATTCTTTTAGCTTATACATGCCATATGAACTTCAAACTTTTCCAAATCGATGTCAAAAATACTTTTCTAAATGGAGTTATTGAGGAGGAAGTTTATGTTGAACAACCTCCTGGTTTTGAGTCACATAGTTTTTCAAAATATGTTTTTAAATTGAATAGAGCCTTATATGGGTTGAAATAAGCGACAAGAGCTTGGTATGAAAGGCTTAGTTCATTTCTTTTGAAAAATGGTTTTGAAAAGGGAAAGGTGAACATAACTTTATCTGTAAAAAGGCACAAACATGATACACTAATTGTATAAATTTATGTTGATGATATCATTTTTAGTGCTACTAATGAATCTCTTTGTGAGGATTTTGCTAAGTGTATGATGAAGGAGTTCGAAATAAGCATGATGGGAGAGCTCAAGTTTTTCCTTGGTCTATAAATCAAGTAAACTAAAGAAAGGATTTTCATCAACCAAGCCAAAAACACAAAGGAAATTCTCAAGAAATTTGGCATGGAAGAATGCAAAGTAGCAAAAACACCTATGAGTTGTGCCATCAAATTGAACAAAGATGAATCAGGTAAGACAATTGATGAAAAGAGATATCAAGGTATGATCGGTTCCTTACTTTATCTGGTTCCTTACTTTATCTTATTACTTCTAGACCCAATATTATATTTAGTATATGTATGTATGCTAGATTTCAATCCCGTACCAAGGAATCACATTTATATGTTGTCAAAAGGATTTTTAAGTATTTGAATGGCGCATTACACTTAGGTCTATGGTATCCTAGAGATTTATCTTTCAATTTTATAGGATACTCGGATGCAGATTACGCTGGTAGTTTGTTAGATAGGAAAAGCACTTCTGGAACTTGCCAATTTATAGGAGAATGCCTAGTTTCTTAGTTTAGTAAGAAGCAAGTTTCAGTTGCCTTGTCCACCACTGAAGCTGAGTATGTAGTTGCAGGTTGTTGTTGCACCCAAGATTTGGATGAAATAACAATTAAAGGATTAAGGCAAAATTGTTGATTACATTCCTATCAAATGTGACAACACTAGTGCGATTAATCTCTCTAATAATCTCATCCAACACTCTAGGAGCAAACACATAGATATTAGGCATCATTTTCTTAGAGATCATGTCCAAAATGGTGATGTGGTGTTAGAATTTATAGACACAACTCATTAACTTACGGATATCTTCACCAAACCTCTCAATGAAGAAACGTTGAACTTTATTAAGAGAGAATTAGGAATACTTGATGAAAGCACGCTATAGTGAAGAAGCTTGATCTTTTGTTTAATTGTTATATGTTTGGTTATTTGTGATATTTATTATTGGATGTCTTCATTATAAATGCAAATTGTGTTCTTTTATGTCATTTTGCATAATTTAAACATCCATATACAAAGTGGATCACAACTTCAATTGTTAAATTTTACTTCTTCATTTTTATCTTTCTTGTCTTGTAATTTGCGGTTGCTATTCTTGATTCATAGTCGTGAATTATAGGTTCATTTCACTCTGCTAACAACCATCAAATCACGATCGTGACTTTTGATCTCCATCGCGAATTCTGGCAAAAATTCAAATTTCTGACTATTGCACGCACCGATTTTCGAGGTTTTTTTTATCTTTACTCACATTTTTCAGAATTAGCCGTCGCGATTTTCATTTCGCAATCGTGAATTCTAGTAACTGTCTCACATTAATTTGATTTGACTGTCAACCATTTTTAACCTTTCATCTGTCATTTTCTAGCCATTTATACACATTTTTTATGCTTTTATAAACCCCCTAAACAGTGATTCTTATCCCCACTTCCTTCACCAAATCAATCTTATCTTCTTTTACTCTCAACTCTCTTAAATTTTCCTACCCTCTTCAATGGCTCCTAAACATAGAAGGGCAAAGCTATAGCCCAACCCTCTAGACCACCAACCCTGCATCATATGAAAGGAATTACAATGGAGGAGAAGGATCACTTCAAGGCCAACGCATCCAAGATCATCCTTCTAAATAAAATTCCTTCTACGTTTCTTCTAGAGTCTTTAGGGATCAAAGATAAGATCCATGTGTTTCTCTCAAATTTGGGATGGAATGAATTCATCTTCAAGGACGAGCTCGGATGCGAAAAAATTGTAAGAGAATTTATGTGCACTATAACTCTAAGCCGCAGAGTTGAATCCCAACCGGATAATACAGGTTTGTTTTTTCATGCGTTTGGCGACGGGTTCATTTTTTCATGCGTTTGGCGATCCTTACTTATAACTTTTGAACAAATATCCAACATTTTCATTTTACAAGTCAATGATTACTTTTCATTCATTATCTCCACACTTAATGTCATATATTCTGAGTTTTGGTTTGAAATTTCTATTGAGACCAAACATGATCCAAAAACCTCCTTAGCCAAATACATTAAAACCCTTCCTCTTTTGTTGTTTCATCATATCATCACATTTTCTATCAATGCTAGAGGTGATGGTAATGAGAAAGTATCCCAAAAAAACCTTGTCTTTCTTTTCTGCCTTGTTAAAAATAAGTTCATCCAATTCAGTCGTTATCTAATGGATCAATTAATTCACATGAGTACTAAACCCAAAAGTCAATTTCTCCTTTCTTCCCATGTAACTGCTATTTACAGATTTGTTGTTGCTCTCAATAAGGAAAATGAAAAATTCCCCACTAAGAAACTCCTTCCTTCACAAAATTTCCTAGACCTCACTTACCTAATCAATGCCAAACCCATCCACCCAGGTTCCTATGCCTACACTTTGGGTGCCTTAGGGTCTAAAAAGCTAGAAACATCACAAGCCTCCAAGAGAAAAAGGCTTGTCATTGAAAAAGGAGCAATACCAATCTTATCTCCTCAACCTAAATCTAAGACCAAGATCTCTTTTGCCACCATCAACAGAAAGCTAGATAAGGTGATAAGAATGTTGAAAAGACAATTTCTCCTTCTCTCACACCTGTATAGTGACTTGGTGGACCTACAAGAGAAAATGGGTGCTCCCCCCTGTCATCTTTCAGATTTTGATCATTATGAAGACACACCGGAGGAGGAAGCCAGCCAAGAGGTTGAGGATGGAAACAAAGCTGAAAAAGGAGGAGGTAATGCAAAGCACAATAATTATGGAGATGATGATAGCTCTCCAATCTTCTAGACTAGTTTATTTTCCTTGTTTACAATCTTTGATGTATAGTTGTTGATTCCATAGTTCATCTATGAATAAAAGTGTTTGACTTTGAACTTTTTTTATGTCTCTATTTGATCTTTGCTATATGTGATTACAAATTTTTCATGATTCATTGAGTTAATGTTTGCTCCATATGATTCTTTCATCTCATCTTTATGCACTTTATTTGCTCTTTACCCTCTTTTTGATCTTCCCAAAGGGGGAAAGAATAGTATGGAGAAAATAGTTTGAAACTATATAAAGCATACATTAAGGGAGATTATTATTTGTCTCTCATTCTCAGAATTTCACTTTGATTATTATCCTGAAATTGTTTAAGTATTCATTGAATCACTAACCATCCCAACTTCATAATTCATACATTTATTTTCCCTTAAGATCAATATAAGCTGTCAAAATCAAAAAGGGGGAGATTGTTGGACTAGGTTAACCTAAATCATTAACCTTTTTTAATCTTAACAATAGAAATTGATCAGTACTAATACTTTCATTTAGTGTTGTTTTGCAGACTATAAGTTAGTTATTTCATTGAAAGTTGGAAGGAATTTAAAATCTCCAACCTTGTAAAGTTCATCCAAATTCGCGGTGTGTATATTATAAATTGCAACAACGAATTAGCCATAAGGACAGATGAAGCTAGGCTAGAGGAATTTGCAGACGAATTCGCAGCCACAACCTAGCCAAGGTAAGTAAGCTTAAGTCACAGAGGAATTCGCGGTAGGTGTCGCGTTAGTATTCGCGACTGCGAATTTCATATGACGAAGGAGGGAACCAAAGCCTCAACCACAGCGTGCCAAGTGTCTTAGGTATCCGTTGAAGATCAAAATTGTGAGGGTGAATATTTTGTAGCGACCGCGACTCAAGGAGTTGTTGTTTCCTCATCAAACAGAGGAACTCGCTGTCTCAGTCAAGCCCAAGACATAGTTATCTCACAACCGTGTCTTTTGATAGTTCTTAGAACACAACAGTTATATTTTCTTTGACAACCAATAGACAGCAGACACGTGGACTAATCATTAGACTCAAACGGGGCTTTTTGCCGCAATTCTCGAGTCCTAAATGGAAATTAGAAATTGGAAATTCGCAATCGTGAAATGGTAGTAGCGACCGCGACTTCCGCCTGACAAGTATTTAATGCTGAATCTGCCTAGCACATCTTGGAGATTTGTTGATAGGTTTAGACCAACGTATCTTTGGTGGATATGAGCTATAAATACTCCACCAAACATATGTAAATATAAGAGAATTCATTAATTTTTAACTAAACTCTTGCCATTTTGCTATTCAATCTTTCAATCTCATTTATTGTAGTTAATTGTTTGGCGTGAGCAATAAACACCATTGTAAAGAAGTTGCGAGTGAGCCTAGAGTAAAAACTCATTATGAAAGGTTTAGTGTGAGCCTGCAAAACACTTATGAGAGGTTTTTGTGTGAGCCTAGAAAACACAAGGTGTAAGGTTTCTTATATGAGCCATAAACACAAGTTGTAAAAGTTTGGTGTGAGCTTGAAAACAATAGTTAAGTTGAGTAAAACACCCAATTGTAAAAAATTGGAGAGTGCACATAGGGTTTGTTAACACCCGAACCACTATAAACACTTGTGTCTATTTCTCTATTCTCCTCCACAACTTCTTAAACAAATTTATATTTTATTTTAATTCTTCAATCAACCACCAATTCAACCCCCCTTCTTGGTGCCTTAGGTCAACACTAATGTACTCTAATTATCATTATTGGGATTATATGTGTATTTGCTCAATCTACACACAACATATGTTATGTGTGGTCATGAAAAATTCATTAAATGCATCAAACTCCCAATAATCTGTGCATACTCATATTGAGTCGCATGATCACCTAGATTTGTCTTTAGTTGGGTGTTAGCATCATAAGGGGTACTCATAGGTTTAACATCAAAATATCCAAACTTCTTAAGAAGTTTCTCAACATAATGTTCTTGTGTTAGTATTATACTATCACCCATCCTTATGATTTTAACACCTAAAATTACATTAGCTTCACCTATATCTTTCATGTCAAATTATGAAGCTAGAATACTCTTAGTGTTATGTACCACATCAAAGCAAGTGCCAAATATTAACATGTCATCTACATGCAAAGCAATGATTACACATTCACCATCAACACATTTAGTATATACATATTTATCCACTTCAATAGATGAAAATCCATTGCTCTTGAAAGCATTATCAAATTTCTCGTGCCACTATTTAGGTGTTTGTTTTAAGCCATACAAGGGTTTGCAAAGTTTAAAAACTTTATTTTCTTGTCCAGGTATGACATATCTCTCAAGTTGCACCATATATATCCCTTCTTCTAAATCTATGTTTAAAAATGTAGTTTAACATCCATTTGATGAATAAAAAGTTTGTAAGAAGAAGTTAGAGCAATTAAAATACAAATAGAGGAAATCCTTGCTATAGGAGCAAAAGTATCAAAATAATCAACATTTTTTTTTTTTTTGCAAAAAACCTTAGGCTATTAATCTAATTGAACCATTAGGCAAAAATTTTCTTTTAAAAATCCATTTGGAAATAATTGGTTTTGCTCTTAAATGCAAATCAACTAAATCCCAATTGATTTTGTAAGATAGAATCAAGTTCAATTTTAATAGCTTCTTTCCAAAGAGATGCATACCAAGAAGAGATGGCTTCGGAGTAAGATGATGGGTTGTTATCAATTAAGTAAGTATAAAATTCATGTCCATAAGAAATTTATTTTCTTTGTCTCTTACTCCTTCTCAAGTCATCAATAGAATTTTTGAAATCAATCACAATAGTAGGTGCATGAGAAATCTTCTCAAATAGTGCAAAAATGTGTTTAAAGAATTCAACATTCTTTGTCTCAATAATAGTGTTGCATTCTAGAACATCATTTTTTAAAACAAGGAATCTATAGGCAGTACTATTATTTGCATAACCAATAAACATGCAATCCAAAGTTCTAGAACTTATTTTCCTTTTCTTAGGATCAGGTAACATAACGCTTGCAAGACACCCCTAGACTTTTAAATATTTCAGATTAGGTGCATGAACTTTCCACGATTCATAAGGTGTCTTACCTGTTTTCTTATATGAAATTATGTTTTGTAAATGACATACAAATAAAATGGCCTCACCCTACAAATTATTAAGGGTAGAAGCATTAATAATGAATTAATCATTTCTTTAAGTGTCCTTTTTTTTTTTTCTTTTGGCTACTCCTTTTGATTTTGGTGAATAAGGTGGTGTAATCTCATGAATTATTTTTTCTTTTTCACAAAAGTCATTTAATAAAATATATTCACCACCTTTATCTAATCTAATCATTTTAATTTTCCTATTTAATTGATTTTATTCTTCTGCTTTATATATTAAAAACATGTCAAATGTTTCATCTTTATTTCTAAGCAAATAAACCTTTGTGTATCTAGAAAGTCATCAATAAAGGTCACATAAAATCTTTTACCTCGTTTTGTCATAGTTTGTTTTAAGTCACCTAGGTCAGTGTGAATTAATTCTAATAATTCAATTTCTCTAGTGATATATACATAATTTCTTAGTTAATTTAGTTGTAGCACATATTTGACATTTATTTATGCATCTAAAATTAACTCTAGTTATTATACCTCAAGATTGCATTTTTTTTATATATGTACTACTAACATGTCCTAATCTAGCATGCCACATATCATAAGAATCAATCAAGTAAGCTAAAGAAGAAATATTTCTATTCATCACTTCATCAACATTGAGTACAAAGAGACCCTGATTACAATGCCCTTTGCCCATAAAAACATTATTTTTGGTCGTAACAATTTTTTCAGACTCAAAAGATACCTCAACCCTAACTTTTCCCAAGAGATGCATAGAAATCAGGTTTGCTCTAATACTAGGAACATGCAGCACCTCATTCAAGGCTAAAGTTTTTCTAGAAGTAAGCTTGAGCATAACTTTGCCTTTTCCCATAACTTATGTAGTATGGAGTCACCAAGATGGACTATTTTCATAATCTCCTACTAAAGTGTAGGAGTCAATGGCATCTCTATTTGCACAAATATGCTTTATTGCACCAGAGTCTACTACCCAATTTTTAGAATTGGTCCCTGCATAGGATAGAGATACAACTACAGTTATGATATCATCTCTTTCAACTAAACTAGCTTCAAGAGGATTGCCACTTTCACTCTCTTCCTACACTAAGGTGCATGATGTCCTGGTTTGCCACAAACATAACAAGTTCCTTTCTTTATGAAAGTAGTGGGGTTAGTAACTTTAGATTTGTAGTTAGAGTTATTAGTTTTGTAGTCATACTTTTTATTCTAGGGCTTAACTTGAATGAAATTTACCCTAAAGGTCATTTCCTTTGCCTTGGCAACCTACATCTCCTTGCGATTGGTGTCTTCTAAAATGATGTGTGTGATCAAGTCTACCAAAGACAACAGTTTTTGCTTATGTTTAAACTATTGTTTGTAGTCTTTCTAGGAATTTGGTAATTTTTCTCTGAGTACACTAGCCACAACTTCTTCAGGTAGGTTGATTTCTTCAGCGCTTAGTTCTTTCAACAATTTATGGTATTCATTGATTTGAAGTTTGATATCTTTGTTGTCAACCATCTCCCATTTGTAGTAGTTTTCCACCACAAATTTTTGTTTGTCAACATCCTCAACAGTGTACTTGGTGATCATTGAATTTCATATCATTTTTGCTTCCTTGTAGCCATAATAGAAATCAAACAGTTCAATAGATAAAGTGCTTAAAATTTTATGTCTACAAACCTTATTGGCATGAGTCCAAGCTTTTGACTGGTCATATGTTTTGGTATTAGTAAAAGCCCAAGCCACCCATGCATGTCTAAGGTTGAATGAATTCATTCCTGCCATCTTTTGAAATTTTCACCACCAAAAATTTGAATTTTGGAGATATCAGGAAAAGGTTTGGAATAGGTTAAACTAGCAATCATATGAACAACAAACCTAATAGCAGCACCAACAAAAGTTGTGGCATGAGTAGTAGTAGTGTTGGAACATACATCAACATTGTTGAAAGAGAGATGAGTAAAACCAGAATTGTTTTTTTTGAATTGTTGTTTTTCATTACACCAAAATAAACCCTTTAGATTGTTGGAAATAGAATAAAGACATTGAGAAAACAAGAGGGAACAAAGTTGAGATGTGTAAAACATTGTCTTGAAGGGTTTATTGCCCCTAGGATATAATAGCTCTTAAGAATATATTTTTTGAAAATAGGAACAACAGCCTTTTATACTAATTTTGTTAACCCAACAACCAGTAGAGAGAAGAATATATTGTTAACATTTTAGCAAGGGAGCAGGAGAGACAATAGAAAGTATAATGTTAATCCATATATGTACATGGCATAATTAGGATTTTAGTTTTGTAAGTATACATGAAGATAAGAATAATTTTATAGATAAAAGTAAAATATTATAAGGCTAAAATAATGGAAAATAGTCTTTTAGAAATACTAAACCATAAACAACAGTGAACTGACCCATCAGATTGCCCAACAGTTGCTCAATCAATTCCTACACATAGTTCAACGACAAATCATAAACACGAACTCGTAAGGTTGCATAAAATAGCTCAATTATCAATGCTTGTTTGGTTCCATCAAATTCCTCAAGTGGAAAAAGTTTTTGTCAGAGTACCAGGGTTCATTGTCAAGGACCGCCTATTTGTCTTTCCCGTGAAAGAATTGGAACAGGTATAGCTTTGAGCCCCACTCTCATACAACCTCATGCTTTGGTTTGAAAGCTTTTACCATAATCGCCATCAATGTCTTCGAGTTAAAAGGCTTATCAGACCATAAACGCCCCCACCAGTCTCAAGGAATTAGGATCGGCATGTGTTTCTGAGTTTGCCAAGTTAATGACGAGTTCATCATCCTCAAAAGATAGTGTTCATCGCCATTATGGATTATCCCAAATAAAGTGAAAATAGTGAAGATGGGAAGGAGGAAAAACAAAATGGAGAAAAGACATTGGGATTAGTAAAAGGGAATAAGGAGACGAAAATCGTAAAATACAAGGAAAAATTTCTCCACTGGGAGAAAACCCTAGCAGGGCTAATTTTCTAACTAATGTAAAAAAAAAAAATTAGGAGAATGGTGTTAATTAAAAAATATTTATTAAAATATGGCAAATCAAAAAATATTTTCAAAAAAGGGGTGGTCAAACAGTTGCGTCCGCTGGTTTAATCGGCGGACGCAACTGTTTGACCATAGTTTTTTTTTTTTTGAATTTTAAATTCTTTGTCCGCCAGTTATTCTGGCGGACAAAGAATATTTTATTTTTTTTTTTAATTTTGGTGCATGCCTGCCACGACAGGCATGCAGGCCTACACCTGCAGCTGCGACAGAGATTCTCTCAGAATCTCTGCCTATAAACCCCCCCCCCCCTTTCCCGACCCTCAACCCTCTCTCTCTCTTCTGGGTCTGCTCTCTCTCTCTCTTTGGTCTGCTCTCTGTTATCTGCTCCCTCGCCTTTTGTGATATTCAGGTAAAAATTATTTTATATTTTATTTTATATTTTTTAATATTAAATAATAAAATATGATAATAATTATATTTTTTTTATATAATATGCAGGAATAAAGAAATATATTATTGAGTTGAATTGAAGTTATTTTTCGGTGAAAAAACGGAAAAGGTTAGTTTTTAAATTCGAATAAATTTTAATATGGTTCAATAAATATTATAATATGTAGACTCATAAAAATAATGAAAAAAATTCTGAAATTTCTATAAAAACCTGTGCTTAGTTGTTATTAAAATTAAAATTATTTGTAGTTAATGTGATATTGATACTGAATAATTTGTAAATTTGTAAGTGATTATTATACATAAAAATTTTTAAAAATATCATTAGTTGTGTTCTTTTTATTTGAGAATAGTCATTATTTACATAATTTAATTGTATGTGTTATTTTTATTTGAGAATAACAATTATTTACATAATTTAATTGTAAGTAGACATCAATTTATTGTTTGTGTGCTATTATATTATTAAACATCAATTTAGTA
>CATIWR010049077.1:0-73376 GCA_949677035.1 Omphalea diandra | reverse complement strand
GCAAAAGAACAATTGTTCATATATCAGGCCTTACTGCTTCGAACTTATGGTCCTATCTTTATGAATATTTTAGGTTTTCATCCTAATTATCCATTTTTAAAGGTTTACACTTTTCTGGACTTTTCAGCAGTATATACGATAGGGTGGAGATGGCCCAGAGAATTCCTCATCTTTCTCTAGTATTTTTGTTGTTTGTATAAAGTGGCCATTGAAGTTCGTCCTTACCATCTGTGGTCTTACATTCAAGAGCTCAAGGAAAAAAAATGGGTCAATCCTTTCATGATAACTTTCCTTGAATGGTTCCAACCATTATCTGCATGGGAGACTTCTCTCCAGCATAAGATCCTTTACTGTGAACCACAGACTGCTCTGAATAAAAGATTAATCTATATCATTAATCGGCCATGCTTTATGAGCTTATCTGGCAATACTCCTCAAGTTATGCCTCACTTAGATCTCTACAAAGAAGTTCAATATTCATTATAGGGAGATGCTCCGAAACATTTTGAAGATTTCAGGGAATTCCAGAGATATATGTGTGAAAGAAACAAGACAATCCCCAAAGAAATCTGGCCAAAGGTAAATCAAGAAGCACCATGGGATGTTTTACCTTCTCAATATCATAAGAGTCTTAAAAGAAATAGTGATCAGTGGGGAAAGATTCTCTATCATGAGACTCTCATTGATAACACCACATGAGATTATTTTGAGAAGCCTAACTATTCCCTCGATCCTTTTGACATGGCATTACGATGGGAAAAAAAGCAGATCATGGAGAAAATGGAACAAGAACAGTACGAGGAGGATTATGATAATATGAATATGTCTCCATCACATGAGCGTCGACATCGCTAAGAAAAGAAGGAGAACGTGGTGGGACCCATATGTGTCTACTTTGTAAAAAGTTTTAATAATGGTGTGTACTGTCAATAATGGTGTGTACTGTCGATAATGAGTTTGTTTTTACTATTTACTTTTGTAAAAGGAGATTCCTTCTTATCCAGAAGACATCTACTTTAGTAAAGTATGTTTGTTTGTATTTGAGGCCTCTCATCTATATAAAGAGGCTCTCATCTCAGTTGTAAAACAAGTTTAAAAAAGAAATAAAATCCTTTCCTTCAAAACATGAGTTTCTAAGTTTTCTCTCTTATCTTTGGTAATTCCAAATACTTCTATTCAAACCCCAATCCTTATCAGAGTGGCTTAACTATTATTTTCATAAGTTTGATACTAAAATGACTGTGGAGCAAGCTGAGGAAGTTCAGAATAGTGCAGTAAGGCAAGAAAGAGGCTAATTGTCCACCATAGGCTTGGGTGTGCCGCTACAGGACGTTATGCCAGAGGTTTTGCTCCAATGTTGACTGAAGTTTCTCTCAGATTCAAGTCTGATGCTGTCACAGTCATACTTGTGTGAGGCTTATGCTCATAAGAGAAAATTATTATTTATCTTTTAATAAATTATAATAAAATATTACATAAATAATAAAAAAATTTAAATGAACATTTTAAAACTGAATAACACATAACTCAGCTCAACGCAAAATATTTATTTTAAGAATAAATACGAACCAGACTCAAAATTTGTTCGATATGCATGATCTAATAAGTGATCTGAACTCGTCCGAAACTTGGCTCAACCTAAAAACATATAGACTCAGAAATAATCCCAACCCAAAAATGAGTTAATCTGAAACCACCCGATCGACCGACCCAACTGTCACCTCTAACTACCGTGCAAAGCCAACATTCGCCTGTTGGAAATTTTTATTATGTGGGCTAATATTAATTATGGGTTGGTTTTAATTATTTATAAAATGGACTGAATAATATAGTTTATTGTTTTGGGGTAAGCCCAATTAAAATGTGATCAATGGAGTTATAAGCTTGTGACATCTTTCGTGGGCTGATATGGAAGACGGTCAATGTAGGCCTATTTTAACATGGACCTGTGATGGGTGGGTCTGTTAAAATTATTATAAATAGGCTAGGTCCCCTCTCATACCTTTATGATGATTGACAACCCTAGTTGCTACACCCATCGTAGTCGTATTGTGAGAAGGTCAAGGAGAGGAAGACCTAGCTTTCCCTTTCAAACCTTCTAACCTATTATTTCAGTGTTCTATTTTCAGTGATCGAAATAATGGCGCAGAACAATTTGGGATCCAACGCGTAAAAAAGTATGCAACTTGTTTCCGCTTTCAGATCTACTGCATAAATAGGTACACAATTTTACTTCCGCTTAATCATGAATGATGTTCTAAAGTTATGTACTAGACTCTGAATAAATTTTTATAATTTTAGCATATTCGGTGGTTCTTAAGAGGCCATGTGTTAGCTTGTATTAAAATAAGACAAGTATCCCTCTTGTACTTGAACTCCGTGCTCATATATGTTTACAAATACCCAATTAGTCGTAAGTTGACAGTCGTTGGAAATGATTATAATAATAAGTTTTAAATAAATTTAATATTTAATTTTATAAAATAATTAATAAATTATTTTAATAATTAATTATCATTTTATTAAAAATTATATAATAAAATAAATTTCTAAAATTTGAAATTATTTATAGAGATAGTTATAATAAAAAATTGTTATTGACTCATACTTTCAATCTTATGTGATACAAATTCAAGAGAAATATTTTATTAAATTTGAATAAATTAATTTTTATAATTAATTAAACAAATAATATTAAGAATTTACTAATTATAAATTCCATATACATATGTGAAATAATTATAATAAAAAATTATCTATTGATTAATATTTTTAATGCTATGTAATATAATTTTAAGAGAAAATTATTTAAACTTGAATGAAATAATTTCTGAAAATCTATATACTATTATTAGCTTTTATACATTTAGAATTTTAAATAATTAATAAAATTAATTTAAATCTTAACTTCTTATTTAAAATTATTACTTTTTAGTTTTTTTTTAATTTTCTGTTTAGAATTTATTTAGGATTTTTTACTTTTTAGATTTTTCTAATTTCTTATTCAGAAATTTTTGATTATATGATCTTAGCTTTCTATTTAGAATTTTTACTATTTAATTTTTTAATTTCCTATTTATAATATTTTTTATATGGCAATTATTTTTTTAATTTTTTATTTACAATTTTTTGAATATAATAATTTTCTATAATATAAAATAAAATAATGACAAGTACTATGTTATACATAATTATTTAATAAATAATAAATAATTATTTAAAATTAATTTTGAGACTAAAATTAATAATATATATTAATTTGAATGCCAAGAAAACTGCGATCTCATAAAAAAAAAAAAAAAGCTATATTTTTCTCTCAAATATAGATTTATCTTAGCTTTAAATTTACTATTTTTTTGTTTTCCAATTTTGTTTTTCTTGCTTTATATTTTTAAAGATGAGTTTGATGATTTCTTTTGAGTTGTGGTTTCAACTTTTTTTAGTTTTATTATAAATTTTTGTCATATATATATATATATATATATATATATGTAGTAAATTAAATTAATTAAATCAATCAAAATAAGAATTAATTAATCAATCAATTCAATTTGATTTAATTTCCTGCCCCCATAGGTTAAGTCCTTCGGTTCAAACAAAAAACTTGTGTAGTGCTTAATAAGATGAACACCATTTAAATTTTAGAACCTATCAAATTCTTGCACTAAAAAAAAGCAAAAAAAAAAAAAAAAAATTCTGGCACTGTTAGTTCAAGCATTATTATTTGTGTTATGCATATTAATAGATTTTTTTAAGGTCTTAGTTGTCTTAAAGAAAGTTAATTAAGAAAATATAATTTTCAGAAAAATGTAATTTTTTAGTGTATTTGGTTGAAAGAAGTATAAAATTAAAAAAGAAAACTTACACTTTTTTTTTACTATTTAACTTTTTAATAGATAGAATAACTTACTAAATGAAGAGTTAGTACAAATTCTTGAGGAAAGTTAAGAGAGATTACCTAAAATATTTTATAATTATTTCTTTAAATAAATTCATCTAATATGATAAAAATATTTATATCAATAAATTAGAGATAATATAGTATTTCACAATATACTTTCTTAGAAACCAATGAAGGACCAAACATGAAATTGATATATTTTTCCAAAAAATAAAAAAGAGTGAAACAAAAGCATAAAATCTCAACTTTCTAAGAAATAATTACTTATGAAGTACTATTTCTCAACAAATTACTTCTCTAAAAATAAGTTCTTTTAAATCAAACGAGACCTAAATATCCTTTCTCTTGCCTTGCTTGCCTGCAATATATCAATAAAAGAAAAAACAAGAAAACTATAATCAATTATCTCATTTACACATATTATTCTTCTTTCAAAACAAAACATAGATGAAATTATGTTTCAAATTTTGAGGAATTAATAAGTTATAATATCATACCTGTTTTTCCCAATTTGTATAACATGTTACTATAGCAAGCAATACTGTCTGTAAAATGGCACCAATACTTATGCCAGTCCAAAGACCTCTTCCTTTAAGCTGTAACCAAAATCCTAATATGGCAGCCGCTGGAATTCCACAAAAATATAACGATACCAGATTCACATATGCTCCTATATGCTGCCATCCACACCCCCTTGCAACACCTGATGTGAATGGAGAAAGAAAACCAAATTACAAATAAACCATTTATTTTCATATAGTCAGTAATTTTTTGTTACATCAATATTTTCTTAATATTATATTTGATACAAATGACTTCTATACTTCTTATTGAGTTCATTTATAAATCTACATTTTGTGTAATTGATATAAATGAATATTCATTTTAAATTATTTTTTATTAAATCTATGAAATTGTTTACAATTAAACCAAATTCTATCATATTTGATAAAATTAATAAATGAATTCTAAAATTATAAAGTTTTTTTATGATAAAAATGCCCTTAATTAAATTACATTTTTTAATTTATTTTTTCTTTTATCCTTTATTTTTCTTACTCTCTTCCTCTTTTTTCCTTCTCTTTCTATTCTTTTTCTTATCTTTTTGTGTTTTTTATATTTGTAAAAACTTTAAAAAATAACACAAGAATATTTTTTATAAAACAAAAAATATTTTATTGTTTTATATTTAAGTGAAATACAAATTTTATTTTATTTGAAATAAATTTTATTTTGTTATGAAGTATATGGAACATAAAAATTTATTCACAAATAAAATGAATTTTAAGCTAGAATTAAATCAAACACTATAGAAAAAGAAATTCAGGGACTTAGATCTTTGGCAAGGGATGCATAGCTATGCATAAAAATGGCAAAATTCATTTAAATGCCCTGACTTTATGTGTTTATGCTATTAAATCTTTATTCTTTAGTTCGTATACATAGAACACTGAACTTTTATTTTAATTATCCTAAAGAATTTGGTGATAAAAAATATATAAGATTGATGAGATATTCATTAAAAAAAAAAAGCTAAAAAATATGAATAATTGAGATTTTACTATAAAGTTTTAAATTTTTATCTATATATTATATTATTTTTCCAACACAATATAACTTTCTAGTAATTTATAAATTGTCATTATTAAATTGTCATCAATTTTATTTTTATATCACATAAATCCTCAATATAATAAAACACAAAATTTAAGGATTAAATTAAAATATATAGGCTCAATAGCATAATCATGCAAAGTTCAAAATTTTAGGATGAGTTTTTCCTATATAGCATATTGACATGGAGATAAAGTACAACTGACCCGAAAGGACGCCTTGTAAGCCATCTATTATAAGAGACAGACACACTAGAGGAGCCATGACTGATACAGAGTCCACAACTTCTTTTTCGCCACTAAAGATGCAACCAAATGTATGGCGGGTGACGAAGAGAATTCCGCTCACCATAATCAACTCTATAGTTGTAATAAACATCGTAGAGTAGACAGCGGTTCGTGCCGCTTGTGGGTTCCCAGCTCCTAATTCATTTGAAACTCTTGTGCTAATTAAACAAAACATTAAAGGCTATATCATGAGCTTAATTCAGTAGACCTTTCCTCTAAAATGCCATAACAAGCAAAAGAATGCAGTGCAGCATACCTCACTGCAGCACCTAGCCCGTTTGGTATTGCATAGAGTGTTCCAATAGTTGAGAGACTGTTTACCATGATGAAATAATATTAAATTACAGAAAAAAATTAAATTAAAATGTCATTGATGGTAATGGACAGCTTACCATACAGACAGCACTGAAGTCTCAAGCTGAGGTTTTGGTAAGAGCCCTGATAGCAAGATTACTAACTCATATGACCACCATTGCAGGCTATCAATATCGAACATTCATCAATCTTTAAGCTAGTCGAGGTTTAAAAAAAAAAAGGATAGAAAAGGAGAATAGATATCGTATAATTTTACCATGTCATTACTGCAGAAGGGATGGCGAAGCGAAAGAACTCACCAACTTCTTGGAACAGCTCTAAAGAAATTGGAACACGGGTTTTTTCACAGGCAGAAGAAAATGTCATGTATAATACAAGAAAAATCACATTCAACCAATTCGAAATACTGATGGCCAATGCTCCTCCAAGGTTTCTTAGTCCAGTCTTGAATACTAATACCCAACATAAAGGTATGTGTAAAAGAAGAGTGATATAAGTGCTTATGAATATGGGAATGGTTAAGCTCTGCGCTTGATAGTATCGAGCAAGTGGCTGAAAAACTGCATATGCAAAAAGTGCAGGAACAAGCAACCTTGTGAATTTGCAGGCTTCATGAGCAATTATGGGATCTTGGCCGACTAATATCAGCAGCATTTCCATTTTGAGCCATATGAAAGACACAGCAACAGCAACTAATATAAGAGAGAAGATAGCACTACAAGTTTGCTTTCCAAGTTTCCGATATTGCTCTGCTCCATAAGCTTGGCCACACAAAGTTTCCAATGCACTTGCAATTCCACACTGTTTTGGCAACACAAAATTTGGTTTTCGCTAATTGTTAGGAAGTTGTAACCCAAATCATTTCATTGAGCTCAGTTAACTAATTCAGATTGTTTTCTTCACCATTCACTCTTAGTTTTGATATCAACGAATTGTATTTTACAGAAGTAGAAAATGTCTATATTTTATTAGGTTTCTGATGAACCCACTATGTTTTAGCAATTTATTAGGTTTCTGATGAACCAAAGAAAAGTAACAACAGAAACGAACGAACTTACCATTATACTGAAGCCAGTTACAGCTGAGAAAGACATGGCTATGGCGGAACTGGACAGAGCAAGTTCACCAAGATGACCTACCATCATCGTTGATATAACGTTTATCATGTACTGGGATAGAGTCACACCGATCATTGGCCCTCCTATATATGCTAGTTTTTTCCCTTCTTGACTGAACACATCCCAACTAATTGGAGCTATACCTTGTCTCTTTGTTTGCAGTAAACTTTCTTCCATGTTCGTCTCTATGTCTTCTTTCATGGGTTCTAATTAGCTTCTTCGCTCTTGTAGTCACTCTGAGTATGTGCTCACTCTTGTCATTTGATTTGATTCATTTTCATGACTTTAATAGTTCTCAGTAGTGATACTCCATGAACTGGCACTAAAAGCTATTAGAAGTAGCTTACGTTTTCACCGCCACATTTTGCCAGCCCGTAATCAATACAGAATTTTTTTTTTTTTCAGGACATTTTGTAAGTATATATTCATTCATAAATGAATTATATTTGTTAAAAAAATGAAACTCTTTGACACTAAATAATTGTTTATTAAAATTATTTAAAACTTAAATATAGATGCAAAACATTTGCATCTTTTAATTATTTTAATTTTTCAACTTTTAATGAATTAAATTCTTACAATTTTTTCAATCCTTTTACTATAGAGTAAAAGAATATAACTCTGTTTTAATTTTTTCTATAAATATTATTGTCATGTCTGTTTCGTCTGTCCAGATCCAGCTTAGTTAGTTAGATCTATCTAGCTGATCAAATCCTTCAAGAAAATTAGCAGATCTATTAGATAAATTTAAAATACAATATATTGTATAAACGAAAACGAATTCATATAGTTATTTGAGAACTGATTTTAACGTTAATATTTATTATATATTACATTTTTCGCTTCTTCTATTGTTTCGTTGATGAATGAATCGTCCAGTTCCTGCCACAGATAGAAAGAAGGACAGAAGACCGAATTGGATTATGATCCATGAATGGTTAGTTACAATCGATCACTAGCCAGCAATCCATTTTTCACTTTCTGAACCATTTTCATGCTTTTTTTTTTTAAAAAAAAAAAAACTCATTTTCACCTTTTTAAATTTTACATGTTTTTACTCTAAAGTTCTTTAACTTTAAAATATAATAATTATTAACTCACTTAATTATTGGCCTTTATTGTCTGAACTATTTCTTTAAGAGATCCATTAACAAATTTGAATGGAAGATTAATTGATACTAAAATTATAGGATAAAAGATCAATTAGGTCCTTAAATTTACACTGAAATTTTAGCAAAGTCAAATTAATTTTTTAGTCTATTTTAGCCTAGTTAGCACAAATCTTATATCATTCAATTAAATCTTAACTATAACAAAAATATTTAAAGTTTATTTTTTTATTTTTATAAATAATAAAATATTAAAAATATAAACATTAGTTACCTAAATTATTACCGAAGAAAAAGTGTCCCTTTTTCCTTTATTAGTGTAATTGATCATAATTTTCAAATTTAAAAAATAAAAATTTCTGTTCAAAATAACAAATTTTAATAATTTTAATTAATAAAATAAAATAATCAGTAATATGATAACTAGAAGTGGAAAAGTCTTTTTTGATAATTTTATTAATTAAAATAACTAATTTTTTTTAAAAAAATAAATTTATTTATTTAAACAAATAATCCATATATTTTTTTTTGAATATATTTACTTAATCTATATTCAATATAGACGGGCACTCGATATGGATATTTAATAAAATGATTTTATAGTTTACTTCAATTGTTTGTTTGACTTTCTTATTTTGTTACTTCAAATTCACTATTATTATTTATTCAATTTATAAATTAACTATTTAGTTATTTAATAGTGTTGTTTCTACTGCTACTAATCTGCTTAATCAAATCTTAATTTAAAGTTCTTACTGATTAATATGTATCAATTTAACTTATGATATTTTCAATTTTTATTTTTTCTATATTGTTAGATATATGGACCTATGTTAATATATATATATATATATATATATATATTTGTTCTAAAGAAAAGTTTTATTTCTTAATTTATAAATTATGATCAATTACAAAAAATTTTATTTCTTAATGGCTTAATTATTGAAAAGGTCTTGAACTTTAATGTGTTTTTTAAATCTATCTCATACTTTATTTTTTAACAAAAAAAATGTTCAAACTTCAATTTTCTTTACAAAATATCTAATCATCAGAAATATATAAAGATCATTGTGATCCCTGATCTTTTTTAAAAAGTTCAGTTTGGCCCAAAAAATAAAAAAATAACTAAACATTATATAAAATCTTATTTAATTTGATTTCATTCACTTTTAATATAAAAAAATGTAACTAAATCAAATTGAATATATATATATATATACACACACACACACACATAAACTAATTGAAATATAATTTATTTAAATAAATAATTTATTATAAAATTTTATTGTAAAGTATAATTAATTCATAATCCAAAATAAATTAGATAATCATATTTTTTTAAAAATAATGCAATAATAAATAGTTATAATTTTTTATGTACATTCTAAATAGTGAAACATATTTATTAAAAATAATAAAATTATCTCTTTATATTGACGAGTTATTTATTGAGAGAAAAATAAATATATTAAAAATATAAAATAGTTAAATGTTAATTTATTCAACTATATAAGAAGTTAAAAAATAAATTAATCTTACAAGTATACATATATAATCAATAACAAATTTAGAAAATTTTTAAAGTTAAAATTTTTAAAGTTAAGTATATATAATATATTTAAAATTAAAATTATTGATTAAGTATTATCTATTTATTTATAAAAATTTAAGATTCATAGATATAAATGATAGAAAATAATTATTTTTCTAGTAAATAAATTATTTAAAATATCTTAAACAATAATAATTGTATCATACAAATAATAAAATTAAAAAAATAAAAATTAGAGCATATAAATAGAAAATAAAAGTAATACAAGTATACAATGATTAAATATTTAATTTGTATTTACTTGAAAAATTCAAACAAATACTTTTCTATATAAAGTTGATTTCTTGTATTTGTATTTCGAGAATAAATAATTGATTAATTCTAAATTGGTTAAATTTTATAATAAAATAAATATTTATATAAAATAATAGATTAGCAAGTTCTAAAAAATTAAAATGGATTGAATTTCTATATTATATAACATAGTTATAAAAAAGAGCATTTTTATACTAAAGAAATATTGTAAAAAAATATTAAATTTTATACTACAAGAAATATATAAGTTACCAATGGAATTTTCCGTTAGTAAAAGCATTAATTTCATCGGTAATATGCTTTTGCTGACAGAATACCAACCGATGGAGTCTGTCGATAAATAGTTGATCGGTAATGAGATACCAATGGAAATAGATATTCATTGGCAATATTAATGATGAATTACCGATAGAATAACTATCGGTATTTAAGCACAAAAATCTCGCTGATTTATTAACGAAAATTATTGTTGGCAATTTTGTTGATAAATCAGTCAGTAATCTGTTGGTGAGTCATTGGTGCATTTAACGAATATATTATATTTTTTAAAAATTCCATTGAAAATTCATCGGTGTTATTTAATTTTTTTAATCTTTCAGTTGGTAATTCATCGATAACTTTTCAATCATTTTTTAAAATATTAATATTAATATTAATATTAATTTTGTAACATTTATTATATTAATATTAATATATGCAATATTTATTTTATAATATTAATAATATTAATTTGATATGAATATTATTTTACACTATTTATGATGTTAATATTTTTAATATTAATTTTATAATATTTATGATATTAATTTTATAAAAGAATTAAAAAATTTCAAATAATACCAAAAAATATAACAAAAAAAAGGAAGATATACACACACACGCGCGCGCGCACATACACACACACATAAAAATGTCAGTGTTTGATACAAATAAAACTATACAACTAGTCAACTGCTGCATCCTCCGAATCGATGAAAAAATCATAAGCAACGTGAAAGCCATCAAGAATATTAGCTAAAGAAGCAAGAGCAATAGTTGTAGAATTAGTAGATGTAGAACAGAAGCAGCAACATCAACACTGCTCGGTGACTGCAGAGGAGGCAGGGAGAGCGACATAAACATCTATAGATAAGAGAGAAGAGGTATCCCAGTCTGTTGAAACATGACGTGCAGTCAATCCTCCATAGCTTGTATCTATGAATCGATAGAGTGCATGTGGGTGTTGGCGTGATAGGATGTGATTCTCTCATCTACTTACCGCTCAACCTCTCATTATAAGTCCTCGACAAAAGGTGGTGAAACTGGAGAACTCACCACATAAACAAGGGATTTGATCACTCATACCATAGATATGAACCTTTTCCTGAACCCCACATTCAGCAGGAAAACCTTGCCCTCGTCGATCTGACAAGGCTCATTGGATATTGAACGTCTCTATGACAGCTGCACACAATGTTTGGGAATACAATCTTGCATATTATAAAGTATGAGATATATAAATATTAATTAAAAGATTAAAATATAAAATAAGCCCGACAAAGGTCCAACAAAGAAATTAAAATAAAAACTTTAAACGGATAAAATAAATAAGTGTCACATGATGTCCGATAAAGGTCTCCATGTCATGTTGTTTTGTGTGCATATACACAGACATCAATGGGCTGAAACTCCAATCGAAACTGTCAAACATGTTATGAAGGTAATGAAAAGAAATTAAAATAAAAACTTTAAATGGATAAAATAAATAGTAATTCATAAATGTGAAATATTACCAATCGTCTAGCATGCTCAAATGGGGGGATAAACCCCCCCATGTGTGCCTAGATGGACCTGAGTTAGGACCTTCTTTCTCGGTTTGTCTGTTCAGGCTACCTTAGGAGACACAACCTGATCATGCGAAGAACTCCACTGACTCTGTCAATGGTCCCAAACCTCATTAGGTACCCTAGTCTCCTTCCTCTTATGCTTTAAATCATGAAGCATATCCTTATACCTTCTTAAAGCAGTCTTTTTAAAGAAGTTTGTCTTAACCAAGGCATAACCAAGGCATCAATCACCTGGTTCTACTGAAACTGAACAATAAATACACAAAATTAGTAAAGAAATAAAACTTGTTTTAAAATATTAAACTTATAATTATAAATAGTACTTTCCTTGAACTTCTCCCAGTAAAAGGTCTTCATATATTGTGGGACCTTCTTCAAGATGTAGCCATCATAATAAATCTTCTGCTTGAAGATATTTTGGCATGCATGGGAGCTTCTATAAGATGGATACAAACTGCGTAAAATTAAAAATAGAAATTAGTTAGTGTTAAAATTAATAAGATAAAAAATAAGAAAAATTAAAAATAATTATTACATACCTCCTGTGCTATAAAGAAATATGAGGTCATATCTCAAGAGCAGGAATTGTATATGCCTCATCCTAATTTGTTGACATCGATGGCGTAGATGGAACTGAAAGAGGATCCTGAGTACTTGTTGGAGCAGAGGATGAAGTCGAAGGAGAAGTTAAACCTATAGGCTGAGCCGGTGTCAAGGAAAGCCCAAGCATTGACGCCTGTGTGCTGGATGGTAAAAGTAGTGGCACAAATGGTCTACAATCATTAGTACATCCTCTACTTAGCGTACCGCCTCGAAATGGTGTACCCGAATTCCTAGGTATAAGGCGTGTCATCAAAGTATACATATAAAATTTTATATCTAACATAATATATAAAAATAAAATTTCATCACATAAAATTTCTATTCAAATATGTGCATAAATGTACTTAAAAATTAAATAAATTGAAATTTTTAACTTACTCTGAATTATCATATTCTATATCACCTTTAGACATTATATCTTTTTATGATTTAGATTCTAATTATAGCTCCATTTCATTATCAAATGAATATCGTTGTCTTCATCATTTAATTTGATGAACGACACCCAAGTTATTTAAATTTCCTTGTGCCTCATTCTCCTTAATTTCTATAAGATTCCACATCCCCTTGAAACGAAGCATGAGACAATGTTTGAATAATAGATTTGTCTTTTATTTCAACAAATGATTAAGCTTTTATTTTTATTACTGTCCTCCAATCAACTTTATCCTGTCATAAATTGGGATAAGGAATATAATTCACTTGACAAGCTTGCATCACCAATATAAAAGGTTTGTATTTATTAAACCTGTGCTTGTGGTTGATTTTGACAAGATTGTAATTTGAATGCACTTGCGTCCTAATGTTAGGTGTCAGATCCAACCATTCACATTTAAACAAAATGGTTCTTTTGATTGAAATTGCAGGATACTCCAACTGTAACACCTCGATTAATCAACCATAATAGTCATATACATTTTCACTGTAGTTCGAACTTTTGATACATACTCTACTATTGATTGATGCTCTATTGCAACCATATTTTTTAGTGTGAAACTTGCATCTATTTACAAGTAAACGAGATACATAGTCACACTATGTAATGTACCTTTTACAAGATCTACAATAAATTGATTTGTGATTTCATTTGTTGGATCATTTACCTAAAAAACAAAACAACTCATTATTTATATTAGTTATATAATAATTACTATTATAAAATTTATTGTTATATTATTATCTAGGTATACTCATATATGACTCAAACCAATATCCAAATTTTGTCTCCAACTTTTTAACAACTTCATCAGTGGATATATTGTAAAAAGTGTGCTTCAACATGCCAATCTATAAGCTTCATAAAAATTGCACAACCTAATATTAGTGTTTTCATATTTATATATCATTTTCAGAAGTACAAAATAAAGAGATGAAATAGAAGTATAACTTACTTGACATATTTAGTTCCTTCAAGATAGTACAAAGAATATATATGTGAGCAATGTGATATTCTTTGTTTGTCAATATTTTGCTTTTAGGTTTGCCAAATGGTCTACATGGATGAGTGAATATTGACAAATTCCCTAAAATATTAGATATTTCAGAGTTTCCACCATCATCATTTTGAGGTACTCTTTCATGCTTTGTATACACATACGGTTCAAAATAATATGGGTAAAATTATGACACTTCTTCAACTAAGTATACATTACATATAAAACTTTCAACCTAAGCTTTATTCTTTATATTATTTTTTAAATGCCTATGAAATCTACAACATACAACATGTGAATAGATTAAAAATGAATGGAATGAAATTATTATAAAATGTACAATATATACTTTTGAATTTAATGTACCTCTTAAAAGGATACATCCATCTATACTACATTGGTCATGTTTGCTTTGCTTCATATGCCAAGTGTACAACTAGATGTTCCATTAAATCAAAGAAGCTTAGAAAGAATATATATTCCAACTTACAAAAAATCAAAGGAATATCTATTTCCAAATGTGCCTTGTCTTCCTCTCTGATTAGTGGTGCAGTGGGTTCTTTAAAAAACAAACTCAACTTTGTGAGAGGTTTTCATACTTGCAAAGTCAACAACTCATGAAAAGCAATAGAGAGTAATTGTTGCATAAACACATGACAATAATGACTTTTCATACCAAACAACTTCATCTTGCACATGTCAACACATCGAGCCATATTGGATACATACCTATCTCAAGATTTAATATTCTTGAGCCATTCACATAATACTTGCTTACTTTGCTTATTAAGTGTATGTTTTACATTTGGATATTTTCCAGTTGCATTATCCCGATGTAACTCCAACTGTTAACAAAATAACTTTAAGTCTTATCTATATTTGATATTATCTTTAGATTTCCCTTCTATATTCATCATCGTATTAAAAATATTCTCAAAATCAATGTGCATTGCATCCAAATTATGTCTTATTAAATTGGTACTCCAATACGGGAAATCCAAGAATGTACTTCATTTCTTCCACTCACATCTTCTTCATTTTCTTATTTGACCATTAACATCTTTAGTTCCAACTTCAGTTACCTTCTTTGATCATAATTCAGTGATTTCCTCTAATACGTCCATTCCTAACCTTATAGGTTGAGCTCGATCTTCCACTATCCAATTTTTAAGAAAAACAGTTTTGTTCCATCATAACAAATGATCAGGCAGTAAGAATTTTGGGTATTATCAAACCAAGACTACTTACCTCCATTTAGAAGTGTGAGGACATCAGTATATTCAATGTAATATGTCAAGAAAGTTTGTCTTATGCACTCCATCTAGATAACATACCATAAGCAGGAAAATCACTAACAGTCCATAGTAAAACAACTCGTAATTGAAAATTTTCCTTTGTTGAAATTTCATATGTCTCGACACAATGTCTCGTAACTTGTTTCGTTATATAATCATGGGCTACATAAATACATCCAATTTCTATTTAGGATTATTAGGTCCTAGAACCATATCAAAAATAAACATATATTCGTCTTTCATACATATCCAACTTGATAAATTATAAAGGGTTAGAATAATTGGCCAACATGAATATTATTGTCTAGATTGACCAAAAGGTTGAAACCTATCAGTCCATAATTCAAGTCAGACATTTCAAATTTTAGATGCAAACTGTGGATTCATTATATTAGAATACTTCCATGCAGTAGAGTATGAACAATGTTCCATCCCACCTTCATCCTATTCATGCTCAACATGTCATCTCATATACTTGGTAGTTGCTTCAAAAGCATACAACCTTCAATCTCAGCGTTAGAGGAAATTAACACACCTTCTTATATGAAACTTATTTTTTAGATGTACTTCATCCTCAAGGCATACATTTATATTTGGAAAAATCATAAAACTTGCATGTCCTCAAGTCACTGTCATCACCCCAATATAACATGTTATTATTCTTGTAGGAGTGAATTTTCTCAACCGAAAGGCCTAAGCCTTGCATCAAATTCTTAGTGCTATAAAATCTATCAACCATCATATGATCCTCAAGCAACGACTCATTGTACTATTGTATAATATCGTTGTAACATATTTTAAATAAATGTTGCTTTGATTTGATATTCATCTGTTGTGCAACCGAAGATAGCTTGGAATGTTTTTCACAACTAGTCCACAGTTCGTCATTAGTTGCATCAAGCAAATCATACAACTTCTGAGAAGTTGAATTGGGAGCTTCACTCATTCCACTCCAATCAAACTCTGACCCAGCTACATCTATTATCATTTTATGGTATGCAGTAGGTTCTGATTCACTTGGACAAACATTATCAATTAGAAGTTTAGATTCATTTGCAACTGATGTTCTAGAACCATACACTTGACCATGCAAATACCACTCATAGTACCAGCAACAAAATCCCTTTGCATAACACGCAACATTATTATATTGGGGTCCAAATAACTGCAATTTTGACACTTCTTATGACTACACGGACATCAAATTTTAATTTCATTTATAAATTCAGGTTGAGACGTCAAATTGTTCACACGTTCTAAGAATTCTAGACTTAACAAACTATCTTTTAACCTAAAATACATCTAATTCCTATATGATCTCATGATAAAGTCTTAAAAATTTCAGTGTAACAATGAAATTATACATACATATAATATTTTTATTTCAATATTTTTTATACTATTTTTCAATTTTTTTTTATATCTAATACTATCTTCTTATCTCCCTTTGCCTCTAAAGTAAGAACCTAACTCAATTAGAAATTCATTGTCATCTAACAATTTGTTGTAACAATATAGTTCACATAACTGTTCAAATTTCAGCAGTATCTCACTATAGTTCTCCTAGGGTACTGAAATTAAAAATGTATTCCAACATTTTATTATTATACTTTAAGAGAACATGTTAGGAGATACACAATCAAATTTACAAGCAACATATATAGTAAACTATATTATATACAAGAAGTTATATTAACAATAAATTTTCAAACTATCAACTTTTGACAATTTGACGTGATTCTCATCATCAAATAAAAATCCCACCAAACAAATATCTAATGTTATGCCTATATGTTATGCTATGAAATTTATAAGAAATTCAATCTAATTTCCTATAAATTACATATTTTTTTAATGTTGTCCTTTTCAAAAAAATACAAACAAAAATAAAATTCTAAATAAACAATAAGGTCAAACATATAATATTCAAAAATAGAATAAGAAAATTTTGAAATTTTAGTTTTGCCAAATAATCTTAACTTTTTCTATACTTTTGCATCTACTCTATTTTTAATATAACATTATTATTTTATATCAGCTTTGAAATTTTATTAAATTTTTAGGGATATTATTATTTTTTTGGAAATCTTTGAAATTTTATTGACATTTTTATTGAATCTTATTAATGTTTTAAATTTTTTTAACTGTTATGAAATTTTTGGGGTATATTATTATTTTTATGTTATTTCATGGCATTTATAATTCTTAAAAATATTATTTATAATTTACAGACTTTTTGCAGTTGTTAGTGGCCAATTTAGAATAATTCAATGTTTCTATATTTTCTTTTTTTTTTTTTAAATTTTAATAACATTTACTGCAATTAAGATTTTGAGTTTTTTATGACATTCATAGTGCAATTTAATTTTCTATGGAATTTTTTATAATTTATAATTTTTATAATTTATACATTTTTCTTTTTTATAATTTATAAATTTTTTTTTGGGGGCAAACTTAGGATAAGTACATTTTTTAGATATTTTTTTTTATTTTATGACCATTTAGGGTACTAAATTTTTAAAAATTTTATATCATTTGTAATTAATTTTTAATTTTTAAAGAATGTTAGTTATAATTTAAAATATTATTAAAATTTATGGAATACCTTAGAACATTACAATTTCAGGAATAATTTTTTTGTATATCTTCTATCATTAATTATATTATAATTTGTTTGCATTGTAATTCAACAAAATTCTTCACTACTAATATTTTTTACATATTTTATGTTTCATATTTCATATTTTTATATTTTATGTTTTAAGTAACTTATATCTATTTTGTATTTATTGAATATTTTATTCAATATTATTAGGTTATTATTATACAATTTTATAAATTTTAAAATGTATTACATAGAAATATGCACACATATGAATATTTTTTTGACATACCAGCTATTCAACAAAAAACATATTTTTTAACATACTAGTCATTAAATAAAAAAAATTCTAAATTAAATACCTACCTTGTGGACCACAAAAATTATAAACTCCACGAAAAGAAACTTCAACCTAAACATAAAATAAAAACAAAAAACTATAAATGAACAATATCAATAAATTTATATAATTTAATTAAACTATATAAATTTCATAAATTAAAAATACACTTAACTTATTAACTTTAACGAATTTATAATTTCTAAAATTTCAAAGTTAAACTAAATTACACTTAAATACTAAATTCTAACAACATTTCTATTCAAAAAATTCAATAAGTTGTAATTAAATTAAATTACACTTAAATTATTAAAATTTAATTAAAAATTTTTTAAATTACATTATATTACAACATTTAATTAAAATTCCTTAAATTACATTTTATTGCACTTAAATTTTTAAAATTTAATCAAATTACTCAAATTTCTCAAAATTATTTAACCTACTCAAATTTAATTGAAATTTCTAAAATTTTCATAACTTACCTTAAATTACTAAATTTTATTAAAATTTTTAAAATTTCTTTTCATTATGCATCACTTTATAAGTTTTTATTAAATTACATAAAAATTAGTCATTACATATATCTACAATTTATAAAATCTCTACATGTTCTAAAATTTAATTTAATTATATTAAATTACTAAATATAATTAAATTACACTTATATTTCTAAATTTTAATTTATTTACACTTAAATTATTCATTAAATATTATAATTTCTCAAATTTAATTAAATTACACATAAATTAATAAACTTCATAAACTTATTAAATTATTCAATTTATTAAATTTACACTTAAATTACTATATATATATATATATATATATATATATATATATTAAACTACTAAACTTACTAACTTTACACATCTAACCCTACACTTTCTATTAAATTTATACAATAAATTATATAATTTACCAAAATTCACCAAACAAATTTACAATATTAACATTCACAAAATTTCATAATAATTGCCAACAAAATTAAGCAAAAAAAGTTTAATATAATTCTCAACACTTCTCATAAATCAACATTTTTATAATTACAAAATGTTAAGAATTTTAACATTTTCAGAATATTGCAAAAAATACAAAAATATTAACATTTTTAGAATTATAATTAAAATTACAAAAAATGCACAAATATTACAATCATATATTACACATTTTCATATTTTAATAAAAAAATACTAATATTATAATAGATTTTGCAATAAAAAATGCAAAAATTTATACAATAACATAGTATAGATTTTCATAAATATTACAATCAAAATTACAAATTTTATTTCATATTTCACATTTTCTCTCTATCAAAATGACAAACAAAAAAAATACAACAAAGAGATGAGGAAATACAGCAGTGGCAGTGGCGTCATGTGTAGCGGCATTGGTGGTGGTATCAGAAACAGAGAGGAAAGTAGCGGAGGGAGTACGTCGAAGAAAGAGCAAAGGGGGGAGGACACCGATAAGAGAGATTAGCAAGGGGAGAGAGAGAGAGAGAGAGAGAGGCCAACAATGGCAGGAGAGGAGTGGGAGCCAGACCGCAAAAGGGGAGAAGGGAGAGAAGAGCAACATCATAGAGGAGAGGGAGAGGAAAAAGAAGAAGAGAGAAAAGAAAAGGGTATGTGGCAATTTTTATTTAACAAACGAAACTAACATGCCATCTCTAATTTTCCATCGGTATTTCATCAGTATTCTTTCTTCATTTTTTTTTTCAAATTTACCAGTAGACTTCTGATGAATCATTAGGCGCGCTATTTCCCGCATGTCTTTTCGTTTTTCTCTATCAGTAAATTCATCGGTAAACTTAGGTGCCAAAATTTGGGGCTAAAGTTTGCCGATGGAATGTGTTTGTCGGTAAATTAACAATGATATTTCATCGGTAATGAGTCACTTGATTTTAAAATATATTTTCACTTGCATTTCGTTGTTGATCCGATGGTATTTACCTACGACCGTTTATCCGTCGGTATTTTTATATTTTCTTGTAGTATTATATTATTATAAAAATACTGATACTATACAAAAGTGAAAAAAGATACTGTTTATATAAAAAGAAAAAATTAAATAAGATTTTATATTTTATTTTTATTTTGAGTTTTTAACATTTAACTATTTTACATTTTTAGTAAAATTATTTCTCTCACAAGAAATGACATATTGATATAAAGAGATGATTTAATTATTTCCAAGAAATAAGTTGTAGATATTTAATGTGTACATAAAAATGGTAATAACTATTTATTATTGTATTATTTTTTAAAAAATTATGATCGTGTAAGTTTTTACTTTGAATTATGAATTAATGATATTTTATAATAAAATTTTATAATAAATTATTTATCTAAATAAATTTTATTTCAATTACTTAGAGTAAATATATTAAATTCAATTTGATTAAATTTTTAGTTAAATAAAATTGTATACAATTTTTAGTTTTTCTCTTTTTTATTTTTTAACTGAACTTTTTAAAAAAGTTCAGGGATGAAAATGTTCCTTTATTTATTTTACTAATCTAATATTAATTTGAGAATAAATTTGAAGTTTAAGTATTGTTTTGTTAAAAAATGAGGTATATGATAGATTTGAAAAATACATTAAAATTTTTAGGACTTTTTTAGTAACTAAAACTTTAAATCATTATGCTCAATCCAGTACAAATTGCTTTAATAAGAAAGACATAAATAAATACAATGACAGTACTTCTGCTTTACTAATATAATTGGCTTACTAAAGAATTACTCAATAATCAAATGACATAATAAAAATGTATAGAATAACTTTCATGATACCTTAATTATTACCATTTCTAGTAATAACAAATAAAATCACAAGGTAATTAAAATAATGACCCCAATTGACCAATTTTCAATATTAACCTTAGATTAAAAAGTGTTATAATTAAAAAAAAAAAAAAAAACTCAATTGATTTTGACAAAAAAATGGCATTCATTAATTGGAAGTTTACAAAGTAACATAAGTAATGACAAATAAATTATAAATAAATACAAAAATAATGAGTTAGAAAATAAACCTAACATTTTATAACTTTTATGATTTATTTTCTTATTTATTTTTTATTTTCATTTAAAGAAGTGAATAATTACCAACTCTTCATTCTTGTTTGAAAATTAGTAAATTTATTATTTTTGAAAACTTACGATTTAATCATTATTTTCAATTTATTTTAAGTTATTTTAGTTTAAACATAATCAAGCAGTATGAGTCATAAATTTTTATCATTTCAGAAACAATCATAGACTCTAAAAATTTTATGCTAAAATTCGGTATATGCAGACATAACTTGACGGTGAAGTGCATCCTATATGAGAAGTGAGGAACTTGACTTCAATTCTCTTTTATTAAAAAGGGAAGACTACACAATAGGTGTAACTCATAATGTTGTTTTGGCCTGTTAAGCCTTCTATGGATAAAAAAAATATTAAAATTCGCACATGACATACAATTTGTATATTTTGACACATGTTTATGTTGCATTATGGACCTGGCTCTAAAAATAATATATATTCATATATATATTGGTTCCAAGTTCATATTGCATTGTAGATTTAGGTCCAAAAATAATGTATATACAGTTAAAAATTAATATACATACATTTTAATGTACATACAATTCAATACCAATGTACATGTATTTCAATATATATACAATTCAATATTAATGTATACGCAATTTAATGTCAATGTATATTCATTTGAATCCATGAAAAATTTGGTGATCCCACACATTTTTTAGTGTAAGAAGTTAAGATTTAAACCTAGACAATTTCAATTTGTTAAGAATTTTCTAATTATAACTTGAAAATGTTTGAGTGAGCAAAAAATCTCAAAATTTATAAAACTTAATTGAGTTAAAATTTGTAAGCAAGAGAGAGAGAATGTGAATAGTGTGTGTTTTCTTTTGCGCTTGGGGTAATATGCAGAGATGATATTTTTTTAACTTGATTTAAAAGATTAATTCAAAAGTGAATTAAATTCAATTTGAAAATCAAATAAGAATCTAAATTATTTAATTTAAATTGACACAAAATTTTACAGTCAAACTCAATTCCACTAATCTATCCAAATTAACTTTATCCAAAATTTACCTAAATTTCATCTAATTTAAATTATTAAAAAATTAAAATTTAAATAATATGTTTTATTTTTAAAAAATGAAAGTCATAGATTCAATTTGATCTAAAATTTGAAGACAACTAAAAAATAACTTAAAACCATTTTTACACTTTAAACCAATAATTCATTGCCCCTTAAAGTAACTCGATCTATACTTAATTAAAATTTTTTTTCCTAACCTTTATTTTAAAATCACTATTAGTTCTAGCCGTGCCAAACATACTTCTAACTTAAATCAAACAAAACAGCTTTTTGGTGAGTTGGTGCTTGCTTTATTGTTTTAAATAAATTTTTTACATTATCTACAAATTGTTTAGTTGTCCAGCGAAGGCAGTAAGACCTTACACATATCTACCCTCTTTCATTCCATTATAGCTGTGTATCTTGCTCGTAATCTTCTTTCTTTCTTCTCAACAATATTCTCCAGTTAAAGAAAAGGAACAAGACAAACGACAACCAACTTCATCTGTTTGTGATCGATGTTTACAGATGATGCAATTGGCAAGATGTTGATGCCCACATAATTGTTCCTAAACGACAACATCCTTTGTTTGCACTTGATGGTTTAAATATTATTTATTCTTATAGAAGGCATCTTCTTCAAGTGGTGTTCTGTGATGCAGAATCTGCAGGCACGTTGATTCTGACATGCCAATTGCAGTAGTTTATCAAGATTCCAGATTGAATATTGTTAAACACATGCTGATTCTTTCCCTTATTTTTTTTCTCAAACACGAAATAGTGATTTTATTAAAAAGGAGAAATTTACAGGAGATGTAAAATAAAATCATAAATACAATCTGAATTAAAAGAGTTAGAAATATTAAAACAATTACATAAACCCTAGAAAACTCACTCAAAGCTAAAAAGTGGTACTCCCCTTGGACAATAAGTGTGAACAACGCTCAATGAGAATATGCAGTTTTGTTCTTACTTTTAGAGAAATAGTACCAAATCCCTAATGATACTTCTAAATACCGTTTGAACTAAATTCGAATTTCTGTCTAGAAAACTTTCTTCAACCTTAATAGTCATAGCTCTTAAAGGTTTTAAATCTACTATGCATAGAAACAAAATGACCAAAATAAAGACTTTGATTTGTTTATTGTAGAAATATCTGAAAATCTATATAAATCTCACTAATGGAGGAGCAAAAAGGGTAAAAACTAAAATTTATATATAAAACTACTAATTTATAGAATATATGACAGGAAAATGAAAAACCTGCTAGTGCCCAAGAAAAAAAGAAAAATTTGATTCTGCTAAATATGTTTTATATAGAGTCGAAATATTCAAAGCGAAAAAAATGTATGGTCAAAATATATATTTGCAAATACTTTTTCAAGATATAAACAATTTTTTACTGAGTTATTATCTCTACTTTTATAAATAAAGGTGTTTGTTTTTCATTAAATATTTGTTTGGAAAAAAAAAAAGTGATCTGAATTCAAATTTGAAAAGAAAAGAAAATGAGAACAACTCCAATTGAAATGATTGAAAAAGTTTCAGCTCACATCTAACCCAACTTCAATTAGACTTGCGGATCAATTCAAATAAATTGATTTAAGTTATTAAATTTATTTAAAAAATTAAAATAATATATTTTATGAAAGTTGAAATTACAAATGACTCGAATTGAAATCTATAAAATAGTCCGAAAATAACTCGAATTCCTTTTAACATTTTAACTGAATGATCTAACTCGATTTAAATTTACCTAAAAATATAATTTAAGATTCATTCAACTCAAATAATTTAATTTAAATTTATTTCGATCTAAATTTTTCTGATTTAATTTATTTGTTAATCCTATTGACCAATGTAAGTAGTAAATCAAATGGAGTAAGTAAAATTTAAACTAACAAAAAAATAAATTATTAGAGCTACTATTAGAAATTTAAAGAAATTGAGTTGAAAGGACAAAAATTGGATATAGATTAAACCCAAGAATAATTGGGTTAAAATAAGTCTGGGTCAATTATTGCTAAAAAGCTAGAACTAACCAATTAGGTAGTTAAGGTGAAATCATTATATACCATTTATATTTTACGTACTTTTTCAATGTAGGATTTTTAATTTTAACACCCTCCCTCAAGTGACAACAGTTTAGTTGACCACTTAAAATTGAAATTCCTCCCCCTAATTCAAAATTGAATTGAATGTAACAATAATACTGAATCGGGCCCCTGGTACCATGAACCTTTAGATGGGAAATCGGGTAACAAACAAAAATTGAAACGGGGCAAACTTGCATTGATACTATATTAGAAATATGAAGAAATTGAATTAAAAGGGTTGAGGTTAAGCCAAAAATGAATGAGTTAAAATGAATTTAGTTCAATCATTGCTAAAAGGTTAAAACTAACCAATTAGGTAATTAAACTCAAATCATTATATACCTTTTATATTTTATGTACTTTTCTAATGTGAGATTTTTAATCTTAACAACTACAAATTTAAAATATGCATCTAATAAGATTATATATTCTAATCAAATTTTATTTAAATTAAATATAAGAATTTATTAACAAATAAGTTTATTAATAAAAAATATATAATTCCTATAAAATTTATACCAATAATAAATAATTATAAATATATAAATCCCATAAAAATTTATACCAAGTAATAAATAAAGTTTAGATGTACCTTTTATTTTTTATATTATTTTGGTGTTTGATATTTACAAATCATCAACAATTCTAAAATATATTGATAGTTTTTAGTAGTATGTATTTGATGCACGTTTTGACTGATAGCATATGCTAGAAATTGAAAAGGAGAACTTCAATTATTGTGTGTATATTGATACCATGGAGAAGAGAAAAAACACATAAAATCTATATTTTGTTGCAGAGTAAAGTTTGGTATAGCAAGGAGAAGAGGGCCATCGCACATAAAAAACAAATCTACAAAAAATTATTTTCATACCTTTAGTTCAAAATTTTTTTGATGGTCTTTTATCACTATCTCGAAATTGAAAAATAATTGTTTAATTTGATTCATATTTATTTTTATAAATATGAATAAATAAAATTTTAAGGAATATTCTTGAAAAAGTATATAACGGAGTTAAACACTATTTGTTTGATGGGAGGTGTGTGAGTGAGAACATACTCTAAAGGGAAAATTTAAATTATGGAAGGGTAAGCGATAAACTAGAAAAATAAAAAATTGATACCTTGACCGCTCTGTTATTAGAGAACACGTTGAAGTAAATAATGCTTTCAATATATTAAGATAAGCATATTTTCAATTTATTGGCTTGCATATTTTTTAACATGATGAGTTTGTTGATGATTTCTCTTGAAATTAAAATAAAAGAAGAGAGTTTTTAATTTGAAGAAGATTACACCAATATAAGTTAGACTTTTATCTTCAATATTGAGCAAGCTGACCTAATGAAGAAGAGCAGTCTTATCTAAATATCATAATTTTTTTATATTAAAATTAAGAAAAGTTCAGACTCCTGTAATTCTATAGGAGTGACTTCATTTGAGAACTTTCATAATAAAATAAACCAATTACTTGAGTACTTTCATGTGAATTGGTGATTTATCTTAAGGGAGAAAATTTTTAACAAGTGAGGTAGAGAAACAAATGAATATTAGGTTTGATGCAATTAAATGAGAGAGTGCTTTTAAGAAGCCAATCACTTCAAAGCCAATCTCTAAGAAAATGATATTGAAACTAAGGAAAGACAAAATAGTTATCTATATGGATTTACAAAAAAAGAGAGCGACAATTAAAGTGATAGTACCTTAAATCAAGACCTTAAAAAATCCTTGGGATTTGAGCATCAAGACCTAATTCACACAGATGATAGGCTTTTAATAAGCCTCTTATTGGTAGAAGGATTAAGTGTAAACTAAATTATCCTCATAAGACTAGGAAACAAAAGTTATACACTAGATACATTCCTTTGAGACATGTTATTAGTCCGACAACTTTTCTCAATTTGGATTGTGAAAAGCATGTGTTTGAGAGAATACATGGATGAATCACCATGATTAGGTTTACAATCAAATCAAGTGTAACCAACAATCCATAGAGCATCTATAAATTATACAAAGCTATAATAATTGACAATGCGCCTACAAATTACATAGAGCTAGAAATATTACATATATAGATGAGATGATGGAGGAATTTGATAAATAAATTCCTAATTTGCTAAAAAATGGTTTGATTAAAGAAAGTGAAAGTTCATAATCTAGTTTAGCTTTTATAGTGATTAACCATATAGAGTAGGTGCAATGTAAAGTACGAATGGTTATAGACTATCATTAGATAAACAAGAGCAATAATAAAAGATGTTATAGATAGGTTAAGTCTAAAATAACCTTCTTACTTTTCTAAATTTGATTTAAAAATTGGTTATTGACAAGTAAAAATGGAAAAAGACTCATTTTTCTTAACAACCTTCAATGCTCCTCAGAGAATGTGTAAATGGGTTGTTATGTCATTCGACCTAAAAAATGCTTCAAGCATATTTCCATGCAAAATTGATAATGCCTTTAAGGTATTAAAGAAGTTTTGCATGGTCTATATAAACAATATGCTAGTCTTCAATAATATTAAGGATGAGCACATGAGCTACCTTGAACAATTAACTAATATTTTCAAGAAGGAAGGTATGATTCTATCTCAAAGAAAGATAAAATGATTTTGAAAAGTTAAATTTTTTGGGATAGAAATAGTAAAAGAAAAAAAAAATTGCTTATAAAGTCATATCTCCTATAAATTTGTTAATTTTCTAGACTAATTGGAAGATAGAATGCAAGTGCAAAGATTTGTGGTATTGTTAACTATGCTAGATAATTATACAAAAAAAAACTTTCAAAATAAATAGGAAAGAATAACTATAAAAACTTCTAATAAAAATTCTTGAATTGGGATGATGAAGGCATTTAAGTTGCCAAAAAGGTAAAGAAAAAAAGAAAAAGAAGAAGCTAGATTTGACTTATTTAAGTTCACCTTTCGAGATAGATGAGTTAGTCTTGGAGACATATGCTTTAGATAAGTGCTAGGATATAATGCTAAAAGGCAAAGGAAGAAAACTAGAATAAATCTAAAAGCATTGGATTAGAATCTTTAAAGGAGCATAAATTAGATATCTATTGCATGCAAAACTCTTGCAAGCACACTAATCAATTCAAGTAATATAATGAAAAGTAGATATCGTTCCCACAATAATTGAAATTCACAAGTACCAAAGAACTAAATTTTCCTATTACCTAGCAACTAAATTTTAATCAAAATATCTGAGAAGTCCTAAAATAATTTGGAATTGAATTTAAATGAAGAAACACTTATGCAAAAGATCTTTAGGGAATTCAAGTTCACCTCAACATTTTTCATAATTACACAAAGAATTCATTTCCAAGTGAATGAATTTTTCCTTGAAGATGGATTTCCTAAATTACCAAATAATTTCTCTCAAGTAAAATTAAGTCTTTTAATACTGAGATTATGTCTACTCTCATTGTCACAAAACTCACTAATAATGCATTAAGTTTTATGAATAACATTGAACATCTCTAGAGATTAAACTTACTCTCACGGTACTAATTCTCTAGTTTAATGTGTTGTGACTAACCTTAGACTTTTACTTTCGCTCCTTGATCTAGGATCTCAAACCTTAAGTATATGTGGCCATCATACACTCAAGTCATTTAAGTTCAAATAGATTAAATCAAGAAATCCAATACAATTGAAACAAAAATCTCTTTATATAATCATGAAAAACTTTGGGCTTTCGCTCTAATCCCTTTAATAAGAAACTTCATTCTCAAAAAAAAGAAATAAAATTGAAAAAACCTATTGAAATTAGAAGAAGAAAAATCCCAAAGTATAATCTTGCCCTAAAACAATGAACCCTAAGAAAAACTCTCTAAAATCTCCCAAATTCTCTCATAAACTTAGAGGAAATGATAGATCCAAATTCTTCTCTCCAAACTCGCCTCTTGTCCACCCAGAATGAATGAATCAACTAGGTCTCATTTGCTGCTTAAAAAAACGCTCTCTTGTTTTTTATATTTTGTCTTGACCAATCTGCATGACTCGATGCATGGGCCATACAATGACCTATGCATTTAACTGTTGTCGTGATCTGTGCTATTAATTGGTCAACTCTGTGTTCCCTTATGGTCCAATGCATGAGAGTGCAATAACCCATGCAACCCTACTGAAAACTGCAATTAAGCTCCTCTTTTGAGAATTTCCTTTGAAAGAGAGATAAATGAGTTAATTGCAGAATAAAAATACTCAAAAAATAGGAAAATTCCTAACCTAAAATTGTATACTAAAAGAATTCCTATCAAACTCCCCAAACTTAGAGTTTTTCTTGTCCTCAAGTAAAAGAAAAATCAAACAAAAGAATTTCTCAACTTAACAATTACAAACCATTGGATTTAGGAAAATACCATAACAACCAAACACTCTAAACTTATAAAAAAAATTTAAAACATTTAATTCCACTTTTCAAAATCTTGCAAATAATTTCAAGTATAAATCAACTAAGAAATTTTTAAAAACAAACCACAATACACTTTTCTCTCTACAGATGCAAGTTAAAATTAAACATCATACAAGTTAGTGTTGCCTAAACTCCTCATGACATTATGTTATACTAAATTCCATAAGCAAAAACACATAATCAATCTCCACTAGTATAATTACACATTTACGTAATGATCAAGAAGCCTTTATTGGCTTGTAATGTGGCAAGGGGTTAGTGGCTTACCAAAGAAAGGATAAAAAGGACAAGAACAAGAATTTCAAAAATAAAATTTACTCAATAAATACTAAAAATTCTTATATGTTCTAAAGCTTAACTACTCAATCAACCTCTTCTATTACATTCTCAACAACAATTACACCATTTATTATAATTCTACATAAACTCATGAGCAAATTGAGGATAGAATGCTTTTATACAATTATGAGCCCCAAATGACGCCAACTTTAACTCAACAAAACTTTATAGCTTCTCAACATTTCTTTTTTTATTTTCTATTTTTAAAACAAAAGAAACAATGATAGTCCTATAACCTGCAACTGTATAATTACAACTATCATATTTCTTCATTAAATTCTTTCATATCTCAAGTATTTATAACTTATGCACAACTAAACATAGAAGAATACATTCCACTTTCTCATTTTACATCATGGAAATTCTAGTCTTACTTGAGACAAATTTGATTACATAGAATCTCTTGAAGGGTAGGCCAAAAATATGGCTTATATGGTAAAAGGGATAAAGATGACAAGAATAAGAATTATATACGCTCTTAGAGTGTATTTCATAGCTCAAAAGGGTGCAAAAAGGATAAAATGAAGGTATGGATGAGGCTAAATAGGCTAAACAATGAATGCCTAGATCATTTCCTTATTAAAATATAAATTGTTATTTCGCATCGAAAGATTATGTGCCTTATTTTAGAATTAGTGGAAAAATCTTTAACAAACTAACATGCACATGCTTTGAAATTAAACAAGCAATCATTTTCTAGGTGTAATGATTCATGCAACTTTTCAATAAAAAATATACAATTTAATTTTCCACCTCATTTATCAAGTATCCTTAAATATCTAAATTTTCAAAAAAGAAAATCATACCTAGATTATCGTGGCATTTTTAATAAATCCAAATTTTGACAATTATTTCATTAATCAATACTCAAATTCAATTATTCCTTTACTCTTTGAACATTCAATTCTCCAAGCATGTTGGGTTACTATTGACAAAAGAATAATTGAATTTAATCGAAGAATAATAACAAATAACTAACTAAATATAAATAAAATCCTCATAATCCTAAATGAATCAAATTTAAATTAAAATTTCAAATTTATGCCCCTCTGCCAAATTTAAAGACAACATTATCTTCAATGTTTGGTTAAAAAGGAAAAATTGAAATACTGAAAATAAGAAAACAAAAGTCTCACTCCCTTGTTGTCTATCTGATTTAAATCATGGCGGCAATGGATTTTCTTAGGTCATCGAATGCTTGCATTTATTGTTGTAATTGATTACTTAGTGCAAATTTTTCTTGCTTTGGATATCATCCTTCATAAACAACCAACTGATATGAGCTAAATTATAGGATAAAGACATAATTTAAAACAAGAAAGAACCTATGTTTGACAGTTTGGTACAGTGGTGCATGAGTTATTGCATGGGCCATCCAACAACCCTTGCACCTAGAAATTAAAATTCCAGCAGCATAGCTACTGTCACAATCTATTAATCCAGAAATTAATTCTTGTAGCACATTCCATGCACTCATTCAAGCTCAATGACAATAATAGAATGTTGTTCTTTTATTCTTAAATATGTTCCTAAAGGTTTGCATTTATTTTCTTTAATCATAATGAGTAATAATATATATTGTCAATATGAAGCAATTGACATGATTGTAAAACCAATATGCAAATTAAAATGAACATTTACAAGCTTTGCTTCTTGTCAAAACAGCTTAGTCTCTAATACATCCACTCATAATAAAATCAAACACAAGAGGCATTCCACTTTAGTTCCTCAGGCTAACTAATTCAACAAAATCATAATTTTCAGAGATAAAATAAAAATCTAAAAAAAATAGCACAGTATGAAATATGCTATTTAGTATTATCCATCTTGATAATGCACATTTATCTATTACACATGAACCGACTTGTGAATTCATTTAAAGCTTAAAATGCAGTGATCATGATGACAAATTCTGACAATATTCATATATGTACAATATGTAACAACATTTCATAAAAATCAGTCACATATTAGTTCAATTCATCACTTAGATATTTCAGCTTCTTGACATGCAATTCCATATTCAAAATTCATCCCAATAATCCATATCCTTACACCTGCAGCAAAAGTAACAGATAGCTTTTCTATGTTTGCATTCCACAGTCACATTTAAAACAACCTCTATTTAGCATGCACAATATCCAAAACACAGAATATGTCCCTACAAAACTCAATTCAAAATATATTGCCTAATATCCATATTCTACTAGTTGCCCTAGTAGCGTATATCAATCATGACATAATTCTAACATATGCAACACAAACCAAATCAAAAATCATAATATCCAAAAATAAACAATATCCAAAATAGAAATAACTAGAATATCCAATATAACAACAATTAACTCATTGTTCGAAACTTAAAGTCAACTAAGAAAAGAGAAGAGAAATCCTGTTATGATCTAGGTAAGGGTGGTGTAAAACACATGAATGCATAAAAAGCTGTGAGCTACTCCTGTATAGTCTGAACCTTCATGTCTAGCTCCTAGATCCACACTACTAATTGGGTGTAAGTAGCCCTTTACGTCTTCTCTTCCTCCTGCTCAACATGAATCTCTCCATGGATAGGCACATACTTGTCATCTTCTTTTTTTGCAAATTTGAGCTTGTAGTAGATAAGAATAGTCAAATAGCTCAATTGATGTTGCCAGTGCCAATTGAGAGTCTTAATACATGAAACCTCAATAAGATGTTACTAGGGCAGTGGCCATAAATCCATCCATTATCTTACCCCCTTAAGGTTATGGCCACTGTCATAAGGTGTTGGAAAAATCCAGGCACCTCAGTTTACTACTTGTTTCTTAGCAAGACATAAAAAAAAAAAAATCATTTCGCAAAATTAAACCTATATTTTCTGCTAGCATGTAAGTGAAAAGACGATGGAGATAACGAAGGGCTAGATTTTTGATTGTGCAATTTAGATCGCCCTACTATGAAGGTTGACTTTTTCATTGTGATTTGGTCCCCAAATTCTTATTCATTGTTTTCAAGGCGTGGTGTGCGAAGTCCTTCTTTAGGAAAACTAAAAATCATGTTGAAGAAATTAAAGAGGACCTTCTAATTTTTTCTGAATAGCCGACACTCAAACCACTTCAGTTGGTTATCCGCTCCAAGATGCCCTGTGTTAGGGTGGCTAGATTCTCGAAGGTAATGTTGGTGTACACTGGTAGCTTCATTGCGGTGAACTTGATCCAACCCACTACTTCCAACATGATTTCTACATCATTTTTCAGATTTAAGGTATGAATAGTTTCACTAAAGTAAAACTTATTTGTTGGATCATTTATCTAAAAAACAAAACAACTCATTATTTACATTAGTTATATAATAATTACTATTATAAAATTTATTATTATATTATTATACTCAAACCAATATCGAAATTTTGTCTCCAACTTTTTAACAACTTCATTGGTGGATATATTGTAAAAAGTGTGCTTCAACATGTCAATGTATAAGCATCATGAAAATTGCATAACCTAATATTAGTATTTTAATATTTATATATAATTTTCAGAAGTACAAAATAAATAGATGAAATAGAAGTATAACTTACTCGACATATTCAGCTCCTTTAAGACAGTTCAGAAGAATATATATGTGAGTAATGAGATATTCTTCGTTTGTCAATATTTTGCTTTTAGGTTTGATAAATGGTCTACTTGGATGAGTGAATATTGACAAATCGCCTAGAATATTAGATATTTTCAGAGTTTCCATCATCATCATTTTAAGGTACTCTTTTGTGCTTTGTATACATATGCGGTTCAAAATAATATGAGTAAAATGATAACACTTCTTTAACTAAATATGCATTACATATAAAACCTTCAACCCAAGCTTTATTCTTCATATTATTTTTTAAATGCCTATGAAATCTACAATAGACAACATGTGAATAGATTAAAAATGAATGGATTGAAATTATTATAAAATGTACAATAAATACTTTTGCATTTAATATACCTCTTAAAAGGATATATCCATCTATACTGCACTGGTCGTGTTTTGCTTCATATGCCAAGTGTACAACTAGATGTTCCATTGAATCAAAGAAGCTTAGAGAGAATATATGTTCCAACTTACAGAAAATCAAAGGAATATCTATTTCCAAATGTGTCTTGTCTTCCTCTCTGATTTGTGGTGCAGTGGGTTCTTTAAAAAACAAACTCAACTTTGTGAGACGTTTTCATACTTGTGAAGGCAACAACTCACGAAAAGCAATAGAGAGTAATCGTTGCATAAACACATGACAATAATGACTTTTCATACCAAACAACTTCAGCTTGCACATGTCAACACATCGAGCCATATTGGATACATACCCATCTCAAAATCCAATATTCTTAAGTCATTTACATAATACTTGCTTACTTTGCTTATTAAGTGTATATTTTACATTTGGATATTTTCCAGTTGCATTATCTCGATGTAACTCCAAATGTTAACAAAATAACTTCAAGTCTTCTCTATATTTGACATTATCTTTAGATTTCCCTTTTATATTCATCACCGTATTAAAAATATTCTTAATATGCATTACATCCAAATTATGTCTTATTAAATTGGTACTCTAACAAGGAAAATCCCATAATGTACTTCATTTTTTTCACTCACATCTTATTCGTTTTGTTATTTTACCATTAACATCTTTGGACCCAACTTAGTTACCCTCATCAATCATAATTCAATGATTTCCTCTAATACGTCCATTCCTAACCTTATAGGTTGAGCTAGATCTTCCACTGTCTGATTCTTAAGAAAAATAGTTTTGTTCCATCATAACAAATGATCATGCGGTAAGAATTTTGGTTATTATCAAACCAAGACTACTTACCTCCATTTAGAAGTGTGAAGACATTAGTATATTGAATGCAATATGTCAAGAAAGTTTATCTTATGCACTCCATCTAGATAACATACCATAAGTAGGAAAATCACTAACAGTCCATAGTAAAACAACTCGCAATTGAAAATTTCGCTTTGTTGAAATATCATATATCAATGTCTGGTAACTTTTTTAGTTCTGTAATCATAGACTGCATAAATACATCCAACTTTTATTTAGGATTATTAGGTCATAGAACCATATAAAAAATAAACATATATTCCTCTTTCATACACATCCAAGACGATAAATTATAAAGGGTTAGATAATTGGCCAACATAAATATTATTGTCTAGATTGACCAAAAGGTTGAAACCCATCAGCCTATAATTCAAGTCAGACATTTCAAATTTTAGATGCAAATTGTGGATTCATTATTTTAGAATACTTCCATGTAATAGAATCTGAACAATGTTCCATCCCACCTTCATCCTGTTCATACTCAACATGTCATCTCATATACTTGGTAGTTGCTCCAGAAGCATACAACCTTCAGTCTCAATGTTAGAGGAAACTAATACATCTTCTTATATGGAACTTCTTTTTTAGATGTACTTGATCCTCAAGACATACATTTATATCTGGAAAAATCACAAAACTTGCATGTCCTCAAGTCATTGTCATCACCCCAATATAACATGCTATTATTCTTGTAGTAGTGAATTTTCTCAACCGAAAGACCTAAGCCTTGCATCAAATTCTTAGTGCTTTAAAATCTATCAACCATCTTATGATCCTCAGACAACGACTCATTGTATCATTGTATAATATCGTTGTAAAATATTTTAGATAAAAGATGCTTCTATTTGATATTCATTTGTCATGCAACCGAAGATAGCTTGGAATGTTTTTCACAACTAGTCCACAACTCCTCATTAGGTGCATCAAGCATATCATACAACTTTTAAAAAGTCGAATTGCGAACTTCACTCATTTCACTCCAATCAAACTCTGACCCAACTATATCATTTTATGGTATGCAGTAGGTTCCGATTCACTTGGAGATACATTATCAATTAGAAGTTTAAGTTCATTTGCAGCTGATGTTCCAAAACCACACACTTGACCATGCAAAAACCACTCATAGTACAAGCAACAAAATCCTTTTGCATAACACACAACATTATTATATTGGAGTCTAAATAACTGCGATTCTAACACTTTTTATGACTACATGGACATCAAATTTTAATTTCATTTATAAATTCAGGTTGACACATCATGAATTAAATGAAATTGTTAACACCTTCTAGGAATTCTAGATGTAACAAACCATCTTTCAGCCTAAAATACATCCAATTCATATTTTATCTCAAGATAAAGTCCTAAAAATTTCAGTGCAACAATGAAATTATACATACATATAATATTTTTATTTCAATATTTTTATACTATTTTTCAATTTTGTTTATATCTCTTACTATCTTCTTATCTCCCCTTGCCTATAAAGTAAGAACCTAATTCAATTAGAAATTTATTGTCATATAACAATTTGTTGTAGCAATATAGTTTGCATAACTGTTCAAATTTCAACATCTCATTATAGTTCTCCTAGTGTACCGAAATGAAAAATGTATTTCAACATTTTATCATTATACTCTAAGAGAACATGTTAGGAGATACACAATCAAATTTACAAGCAACATATATAGTAAACTATATTATATACAACAAGTTATATTAACAATAAATTTTCAAACTATCCACTTTGGACAATTTGGCGTGATTCTCATCATCAAATGAAATTCCAACCAAACAAGTATATAATGTTATGCCTATATGTTTTACTATGAAATGTATAAGAAATTCAATCTAATTTCCTATAAATTACATATTGTTTTAGTGTTGTCCTTTTCCAAAAAATACAAACAAAAATAAAATTCTAAATAAACATTAAGTTCAAACATATAATATTCAAATATAGAATACAGAAATTTTGAAATTTTAGTTTTGTCGAATAATCCTAATTTTTCTATACTTTTGCATCTATTCTATTTTAATATAACATTATTATTTTCTCTCAACTTTGAAATTTTATTAAATTTTTAGGGATATTATTATTATTATTTTGGAAATCTTTGAAATTTTATTGACATTTTTATTGAATCTTATTAATGTTTTAAAATTTTTTAACTGTTATGAAATTTTTCGGGTATATTATTATTTTTATGTTATTTCATGGCATTTATAATTGTTAAAATATTATTTATAATTTACACACTTTTTTAATTTGTTAGTGGCCAATTTAGAATAATTCAATGTTTCCATATTTTCTTAATTTTTTAATTTTTAACAATATTCACTGTAATTAAGATTTTGAGTTTTTTTTTATGACATTCATAATGTAATTTAAATTTTTATGGAATTTTTGTAATTTATTATTTTTATAATTTATACATTTTTTCTTTTTTTATAATTTATAAAAAAAATTTTTGGGGGCAAACTTAGGATAAATAGAATTTTTTAGATATTTTTTTATTTTATGACCATTTAAGTTATTAAATTTATAAAAGTTTTATACAATTTGTAATTAATTTTTAATTTTTAAAGAATGTTAGTTATAATTTAAAATATTATTAAATTTTATGGAATACCTTAGAACATTACAATTTCAGGAATAATTTTTTTATATATCTTATATCATTAATTATATTATAATTTTTTTGCATTGTAATTCATTAAAATTCTTCACTATTAATATATTTTTCATATTTTATGTTTCATAGTTCATATTTTTATATTTTATGTTTTAAGAAACTTATAATTATACAATTTTATAAAATTTAAAATGTATTACATAAAAATATACATACATATGAATATTTTTTGACATACCAGCTATTCAATGAAAAACATATTTTTTTAACATACTAGTCATTAAATAAAAAAAAAACTTCTAAATTAAATACCCACCTCTTGGAGTGCAAAAATTATAAACTCCATGAAACAAGATTTCAACCTAAACACAAAATAGAAAAAAAATATAAATGACTAATATCAATAAATTTATATAATTTCTATAATTTAATTAAATTTCATAAATTTCATAAATAAAAAATACACTTAACTTTTTAACTTTAACGAATTTATAATTTCTAAATTTTCAAAGTTAAACTAAATTACACTTAAATACTAAATTCTAACAACATTTCTATTCAAAAAATTCAATAATTTGTAATTAAATTAAATTACACTTAAATTATTAAAATTTAATTAAAATTTTTTTAAATTACATTACATTACTACATTTAATTAAAATTCCTTAAATTACATTTTATTATGCTTAAATTATTAAAATTTAATCAAATTACTCAAATTTCTAAAATTCCTAAAATTTCTCAAAATTATTTAACCTACTAAAATTTATTTGAAATTTCTAAAATTTTCATAACTTACCTTAGATTACTAAATTTTATTAAAATTTTTAAAATTTAATTTCATTATGCATCACTTTATAAATTTTTATTAAATTACATAAAAATTAGTCATTACATATAGCTTCAATTTATAAAATTTCTACAAGTTCTAAAATTTAATAAAATTATGTTAAATTACTAAATATAATTAAATTACACTTATATTTCTATATTTTAATTTACTTACACTTAAATTATTCATTAAATGTTACAATTTCTCAAATTTAATTAAATTACACATAAATTAATAAACTTCATAAACTTATTAAATTATTCAATTTATTAAATTTACACTTAAATTACTAAATTATATATATATATACACACACACACACACACACATACTAAACTTACTAACTTTACACATCTAACACTACACTTTCTATTAAATTTATACAATAAATTATATAGTTTACCAAAATTCACCAAACAAATTTACAATATTAACATTCACAATAATTCTTAATATTCACAAAATTTCATAATAATTGCCAACAAAATTAACCAAAAAAAGTTTAATATAATTCTCAATACTTCTCCTAAATCAACATTTTCAAAAATTACAAAATGTTAAGAATTTTAACATTTTTAGAATATTGCAAAAAATACAAAAATATTAACATTTTCAGAATTATAATCAAAATTACAAAAAATATGCAAATACTACAATCATATATTACACATTTTCATATTTTAATAAAAAATACTAATATTAAACAAATTTCGCAATAAAAAATAAAAAAATTCATGCAATGACATATTACAGATTGTCACAAATATTACAATCAAAACTACAAATTTTTTTTTCATATTTCACATTTTCTCTCTATCAAAATGACAAACAAACAAAAAAAAAATGCAACAAACAAATGAGGAAATATAGCAATGGCAGTGGCATCCCGCGTAATAGTGTCGATGGTGGTAGCAGAAATAGAGAGGAGAGCAGCGGAGGGAGTACATCGGAGAGAGAGCAAAGGGGGGAGGACACCGATAAGAGGGACTAGTAAGGGGAGAGAGAGAGGCCAACAACAGTAGGAGATGAGAGGGAGCCAGACCGCAAAATGGGGGAAGGGAAAGAAGAGCAGCATCATAGAGGAGAGGGAGAGGAAAAAGAAGAAGAGAGAAAAGAAAAGGGTATGTGTCAATTTTTATTTAAAGACGAAACTTAACATGTCATCTCTAATTTTTCATTGATATTTCGTCAGTATTCCTTCTTCATTTTTTTTTTCAAATTTACCAATGGACTTCTGACGAATCATTAGACGCATTATTTCCCGCATGTCTTTTCATTTCTCTCCATCGACAAACTAGTCAGTAAACTTAGGTGCCAAAATGTGGGGCTAAAGTTTGCCGATGGAATGTGTCCTTCAATAAATTACCAATGATATTTCGTCGGTAATCAATCGCTTCATTTTAAAATATATTTTCACTTGCATTTCATTGTTGATCCGACGGTATTTACCTACGACCGTTTATCTGTCGGTATTTTTATATTTTCTTGTAGTGTTATATTATTATAAAAATACTGACACTATACAAAAGTGAAAAAAGATATTGTTTTATATAAAAAGAAAAAATTAAATAAGATTTTATATTTTATTTTTATTTTAAGTTTTTAATATTTAACTATTTTATATTTTTAGTAAATTTATTTCTCTCACAAGAAATGACATATTAATATAAAGAGATGATTTAATTATTTGCAAGAAATAAGTTGTAGATATTTAATGTGTACATAAAAAAGGTAATAAGTATTTATTATTGTATTATTTTTTAAAAAAAATTATGATCCTATAAGTTTTTACTTTAAATTATGAATTAATGATATTTTATAATAAATTATTTATCTAAATAAATTTTATTTCAATAACTTAGAATAAATATAATAAATTGAATTTGATTAAATTTTTAGTTAAATAAAATTTTATACAATTTTTAGTTTTTCTCTTTTTCAGATTTAACTGAATTTCTTAAAAAAGTTCAGGGATCAAAATGTTCCTTTATTCATTTTAATAATCAAATATTAATTTGAGAATTGAAAAGAAATTTGAAATTTAAGTATTGTTTGGTTAAAAAATAAGGTATATGATAGATTTGAAAAATACACTAAAATTTTTAGGACTTTTTTAATAACTAAACCTTTAAATCATTATGCTCAATCCAGTACAAATTGCTTTAATAAACAACAAATAAATAAATAAATAAATACAATGACAGTACTTCTGCTTTACTAATATAATTGGCTTACTAAAGAATTACTCAATAATCAAATGAAATAATAAAAATGTATAGAATAACTTTCATGATACCTTAATTATTACCATTTCTAGTAATAAGAAATAAATCACAAGGTAATGAAAATAATGACCCCAATTGACCAATTTTCAATATTAACCTTATATAAAAATGTCTTATAATTAAAAAAAACTCAATTGATTTTGACAAAAAGAATGGCATTCATTAATTGGAAGTTTACAAAGTAGCATAAGTAATGACAAATAAATTATAAATAAATACAAAAATAATGAGTTAGAAAATAAACCTAACATTTTTTAACTTTTATGATTTATTTTCTCATTTATTTTTTATTTTCATTTAACGAAGTGAATAATTACCAACTCTTCATTCTTGTTTGAAAATTAGTAAATTTATTAATTTTGAAAACTTACGATTTAATCATTATTTTCAATTTATTTTAAGATATTTTAGTTTAAAAATAATCAAGCAATATGAGTCATAAATTTTTATCGTTTCACAAACAATCATAGACTATAAAAATTTTATGCTAAAATTCGGTATATGCAGACATAGCTTGACGGTAAAGTGCACCCTATATGAGAAGTGAGGAACTTGACTTCAATTCTCTTCTATTAAAAAAGGAACGCTACACAATTGGTGTAACTCATAATGTTGTTTTGGTCTATTAAGCTTTTTATGGATTAAAAAAATGGTAAAATTCACACATGACATACAATTTGTACATTCTGACCCATGTTTATGTTGTATTATGGACCTTATATATATATATATATATATATATATATATATATACACACACACACTTGTTTCCCAAGTTATATATATATACACACACACACACTTGTTTCCCAAGTTCATATTGCATTGTGAATCTAGCTCCATAAATAATGTATATGCAGTTAAAAATTAATATATGTACATAATGTACATATAATTCAATACCAATGTGCATATAAATATCAATGTATATGTATTTCAATATATATACAAATGCATATGCAATTTAATGTCAATGTATATTCATTTGAATCTATGAATCAATATGGATATGGATCCAAGGTGTAATTTGCACATGACATAGGTGTGCAACATTATTTCTTATCAAATCAAATATGAGGGTGGACCTTAAAAAATGGGATTGGAGATACGTTACATAGATCTCGATTAAACACAACAAACAAGATTTTTATGTTGCACCCAAAGCATTGTAGGGCCCTACCGCCCCAATTATTTTTCTCTTATGCATGTTGAGAGATGGCCCAAAAATTTCTTGGTTTTGTTGATAGATCAGTGGTTCAACATACATGTGATTTAATTCAGCTTTAAACAAATTGATATTTAGGTTAAAATTATCTTGCCTATTCTATTTGTATGTTAAATAAAATATATAGCAGTTAAAAGCTTAATTCAGTGATGAAGATAAAATTATTTAGATGTGAGTGAATGTTAAATTTAAATTTTATTAAAATAAAAGTATTATATGATTAAATTATTAGCCTAAATAATTTGGTGATCTCACGCATATTTTTTAGTGTAAGAAGTTAAGATTTAAACCTAGACAATTTCAATTTGTTAAGAATTGTCTAATTATAACTTGAAAATGTTTGAGTGACCGAAAATCCCAAAATTTATAAAACTTAATTGAGTTAAAATTTGTAAGCAAAAGAGAGAGAGAATGTGAGTGGTGTGTGTTTTCTTCTGCGCTTGGGGTTATATGCAGAGATGATATTTTTTTAACTTGATTGAAAAGATTAATTCAAAAGTGAATTAAATTCAATTTGAAAATCAAAAAAGAATCTAAATTATTTAATTTAAATTGACTTAAAATTTTAGAGTGAAACTCGATTCCACTTATCTATCCAAATTAACTTTATTCAAAATTTACCTAAATTTCATCTAATTTAAATTATTAAAAAATTAAAATTTAAATAATATGTTTTATTTTTAAAAAATGAAAGTCATCGATTCGATTTGATCTAAAATTTGAAGACAACTTAAAAATAATAATTTTTGCACTTTAAACCAATAATTCATTCACCCTTAAAGTAACTCGATCTATAATTAATTAAAATTTTTTTTGTAACCTTTATTTTAAAATCACTATTAGTACCAGCCGTGCCAAAGATACTTCTAACTTAAATCAAACAAAACAGCTTTTTGGTGAGTTGGTGCTTGCTTTATTGTTTTAAATACATTTTTTACTTTATCTACAGATTGTTTAGTTGTCCAGCGAAGGCAATCAGACCTTACTCATATCTACCCTCTTTCACTCCATTATAGCACTGTATCTTGCTCGTAATCTTCTTTCTTTCTTCTCAATAATATTTTCCAGTTAAAGAAAAGGAACAAGACAAACGACAACCAACTTCATCTGTTTGTGATCGATGTTTACAGCTGATGCAATTGGCAAGATGTTGATGCCCACATAATTGTTCCTAAACGACAACTTCCTTTGTTTGCACTTGATGGTTTAAATATTATTTATTCTTATAGAAGGCATCTTCTTCAAGTGGTGTTCTGTGATGCAGAATCTGCAGGCACGTTGATTCTGACATGCCAATTGCAGTAGTTTATCAAGATTCCTGATTGAATATTGTTTAACACATGCTGATTCTTTCCTTTGTTTTTTTCTCAAACACGAAATAGTGATTTTATTAAAAAGGAGAAATTTACAGGAGATGTAAAATAAAATCATAAATACAATCTGAATTAAAAGAGTTAGAAATATTAAAATAATTACATAAACCATATAGAAAACTCACTCAATGCTAAAAAGTGGTACTCCCATGGACAATAAGTGTGAACAACGCTCAATGAGAACATGCAGTTTTGTTCCTACTTTGAGAGGAATAGTACCAAATCCCTAATGACACTTCTAAATATCGTTTGAACTAAATTCAAATTTCTATTTAGAAAACTTTCTCCAACCTTAATAGTCATAGCTCTTAAAGGTTTTAAATCTACTATGCATAGAAACAAAATCACCAAAATAAAAACTTTGATTTGTTTATTGTAGAAATATCTGAAAATCTATATAAATCTCACTAATGGTGGAGCACAAAGGATAAAAACTCAAATCTATATATAAAACTACTAATTTATAGAATATATGACAAGGAAATGAAAAACCTGCTAGTGCCCCAGAAAAAAAAGAAAGATTTGATTCTGCTAAATATGTTTTATAGAGAGTCGAAATATTCAAAGGGAAAAAATGTATGATCAAAATATAAATTTTCAAATACTTTTTCAAGATATAAACAATTTTTATTATCTCTACTTTATAAATAAAGGTGTTTTTTTTTCATTAAATATTTGTTTGGAAAAAAAACAAGTGATATGAATTCAAATTTGAAAAGAAAAGAAAATAAGAACAACTCCAATCGAAATGATTGAAAAAGTTTCAGCTCACATCTAACTCAACTTCAATTAGACTTGCAGATCAATTCAAATAAATTGATTTAAGTTATTAAATTTATTTAAAAATTAAAACAATATATTTTATGAAAGTTAAAATTACAAATGACTCGAATTGAAATCTGAAAAATAGTCCGAAAATAACTCGAATTCCTTTTAACATTTTAACCGAATGATCTAACTCGATTTAAATTTACCTAAAAATATAATTTAAAATTCATTCAACTCAAATAATTTAATTTAAATTTATTTCCATCTAAATTTATCCGATTTAATTTATTTGTTAATCCTACTTACCAATATATGTAGGAAATTAAATCAAGTAAGTAAAATTTAAACTAACAGAAAAATAAATTATTAGAGCTACTATTAGAAATTTAAAGAAATTGAGTTGAAGGACAAAAATTGGATATAGATTAAACCCAATAATAATTTGGTTAAAATGAGTCTGGATCAATCATTACTAAAATGTTAGAACTAATTAATTAGGTAGTTAAAGTCAAATAATTATATACCATTTATATTTTATGTACTTTTTCAATGTATGATTTTTAATTTTAACACTCTCTCTCAAGTGACAACAGTTTAGTTGACCACTTGATATTAAAATTTCTCCCACGAATTCAAAATTGAATTGAACGCAACAATAACACTGAATCGGGCCGCTAGTACCATGAACCTCTAGATGGGAAATCGGGTAACAAACAAAAATTGAACTGGGGCAGGCTTGCTTTGATACTATATTAGAAATATGAAGAAATTGAATTAAAAGGGTTGAGGTTAAGCCAAAAATGAATGAGTTAAAATGAATTTAGGTCAATTATTGCTAAAAAGTTAAAACTAACCAATTAGATAATTACACTCAAATCATTATATACATTTTATATTTTATGTACTTTTTTAATGTGAGATTTTTAATCTTCACAACTACAAATTTAAAATATACAACTAAATAAGATTATATATTCTAATCAAATTGTATTTAAATTAAATATAGTAATTTATTAACAAAAAAGTTTATTAATAAAAAATATATATAATTCCTATAAAAATTTATACCAATAATAAATAAGTATAAATTATATAAAATCCCATAAAAATTTATACCAAGTAATAAATAATTCAATAAAGTTTAGATGTATCTTTTATTTTTTATATTATTTTGGTGTTTGATATTTACAAATCATCAACAATTCTAAAAGATGTTAATAGTTTTTAGTCGTATTTATTTGATGCACATTTTGACTGATAGCACATGCTAGAAATTGAAAAGGATAACTTCAATTATTGTGTGTATATTGATACCATGGAGGAGAGAAAAAGTACATAAAATCTATATTTTGTTGCAGAGTAAAGTTTGGTATAGTGAGGAGAAGAGGGCCATCGCACATAAAAAAACAAATCTACAAAAAAGTCTTTTCATACCTTTAGTTCAAAAATTTTTTGATGGTTTTTTATCACTATCTCGAAATTGAAAAATAATTTTTTAATTTGATTCATATTTTTTTTATAAATATTAATAAATAAAATTTTAAGGAATATTCTTGAAAAAGCATATAACGGTGTTAGACACTATTCGTTTGATGGGAGATGTGTGAGTGAGAATATACTCTAAAGAGAAAATTTAAATTATGTAAGGGTAAGCGATAGACAAGAAAAATAAAAAATTGATACTGTGTTGAAACAGTTTCTTGACCGCTCTATTATTAGAGAATACATTGAAGTAAATAATGCTTTAAATATATTAAAATAAGCATATTTTCAATTTATTGGCTTGCATATTTTTTAACATGACGAGTTTGTTGATGATTTCTCTTGAAATAAAAATAAAAGAAGAGAGTTTTGAATTTGAAGAAGATTACACCAATATAAGTTAGACTTTTTTCTTCAATATTGAGCAAGCTGACCTAATTAAGAAGGTCAGTGTTATGTAAATAGTCCTAATTTTTTTGAAATAAAATTAATGGGTAAATTAAGAAAAGTTCAGACTCTTATAATCCTATAGGAGTGACTTCATTGGAGAACTTTCATAATAAAATAAACCAATTACTTGAGTACTTTCATGCGAAAGTAATTGGTGATTTATCTTAAGAGAGAAAATTTTTAACAAGTGAGGTAGAGAAACAAATGAATATTAGGTTTGATGCAATTAAATGAGAGAGTGCTTTTAAGAAGCCAATCACTTCAAAGCCAATCTCTAAGAAAATGATATTGAAACTGGGGAAAGACAAAATAGTTCTCTATATGGACTTACAAAAAAGAAGCGACAATTAAAGTTATAGTACCTTAAATCAAGACCTTAAAAAATCTTTGGGATTTGAGCATCAAGCCCTAATTCGCATAGATGATAGGCTTTTAATAAGCCTCTTGTTGGTATAAGGATTAAGTGCAAACTAAATTATCCTCATAAAACTAGGAAACAAAAGTTATACACTAGATACATTCCTTTGAGACATGTTATTAGTCTAATAGCTTTTCTCAATTTGGATTGTGAAAAGCATGTGTTTGAGATAATATATGAATGAATCACCATGATTAGGTTTACAATCAAATCAAGCATATTCAACAATCCTTAAAGCATCTATAAATTATACAAAGCTATAATAACTGGCGATGCGCCTAAAAATTACATAGAGCTAGAAATATTACATATATAGATGAGATGATGGAGGAATTTGATAAATAAATTCCTAATTTGCTAAAAAATGGTTTGATTAAAGAAAGTGAAAGTCCATATTCTAGTTTAGCTTTTATGGTGATTAACCATATAAAGGAGGTGCAATGCAAAGTACGAATGGCTATAGACTATCATTAGGTAAACAAGGGCAATAATAAGAGATGTTATAGATAGGTTAAGTCTAAAATAACCTTCTTACTTTTCTAAATTTGATTTAAAAATTGGTTATTGACAGGTAAAAATGGAGAAAGACTCATTTTTCTTGACAACCTTCAATGCTTCTCAAAGAATGTGTAAATGGGTTGTTATGTCATTCGACCTAAAAAATGCTTCAAGCATATTTCCATGCAAAATTGATAATGCCTTTAAGGTATTAAAGAAGTTTTGCATGGTCTATATAAACAATATGCTAGTCTTCAATTATATTAAGGATGAGCGCATAAGTTACCTTGAACAATTAACTAATATTTTCAAGAACGAAGGTATGATTCTATCTCAAAGAAAGATAAAATGATTTTGAAAAGTTAAATTTTTAGGGATAGAAATAGTAAAAGAAAAAAAATTACTTATAAAGTCATATCTCCTATAAACTTGTTAATTTTCTAGACTAATTGAAAGATAGAATGCAAGTACAGAGATTTTGTGGTATTGTTAATTATGCTAGACAATTATTAAAAAAAAAACTTTGAAAATACGTAGGAAAGAATAACTACGAAAATTTCTAATAAAAATTCTTGATTTGGGATGATGAAGACATTTAAGCTGCCAAAAAGGTTAAAAAAAAAAATGTTAGATTTGACTTTTTTAGGTTCACCTTTTGATATAGATGAGTTAGTCTTGGAGACATGCTTTAGATAAGTGCTAGGATATAATGCTAAAAGGCAAAGGTAGAAAACTAGAATAAATCTAGAAGCATTGGATTAGAATCTTTAAAGGAGCATAAATTAGATATTTGTTGCGTGCAAAACTCTTGCAAGTACATAATTCACTTTAAGTAATATAATGAAAAGTACATATTGTTCCCACAATAATTGAAATTCACAAGTACTGAAGAACTAAATTTTCCTATTATCTAGCAACTGAATTTTAATAAAAAAACCTAAGAAGTCCTAAAATAATTTGGAATTGAATTTAAATGAAGAAACACTTATGCAAAAGATCTTTAGGGAATTCAGGTTACACCTTAACATTTTTCATACTTACACGAAGAAAGTGAATGAAGTTTTCCTTGAATATGGATTTTCTAAATTACCCAGTAATTTCTCTCAAGTAAAATTGAGTCTATTAATACTGAGATTATGTCTACTCTCCTTATCACAAAACTCACTAATAATGCATTAAGTTCCGTGAATAACCTTGAACATCTTTAGAGATTAAACTTACTCTCACGGTATTAATTCTCTAGTTTAATGTGTTGTGACTAACCCTAGACTTTCACTTTCACTCCTTGATCTAGGATCTCAAACCTTAAGTATATGTGGTCATCATACACTCAAGTCATTTAAGCTCAAACAAATTAAATCAAGAAATCCAATACAATTGAAACAAAAATCTCTTTATATAATCATGCAAAACTTTGGGCTTTTGCTCTAATCCCTATAATAAGAAAGTTAGTTCATTCTAAAAAAAAGAAACAAAATCGAAAAATCCTATTGAAATTAGAAGAAGAAAAATCCCAAAGTATAATCTTGCCTTAAAACAATGAATCTTAAGAAAAACTCTCTAAAATCTCCCAAATTCTCTTATAAACTTGGAGGAAATGATAGATCCAAATTCTTCTCTCCAAACCTGCTTCTCGTCCACCCAGAATGAATGAATCAACTAGTCTCATTTGTTGCTTAAAAGAAACGCTTTTTTGTTTTTTATGTTTTGTCTTGACCAATCTGCATGACCCAACGCATGGGGCATACAATGACATATGCACTTAACTATTGTCGTGATCTGCATTATTAATTGGTCACTATGTGTTCCCTCAGGGTCTAATGCATGGGAGTGTAATAATCCATGCAAACCTACTAAAAACTGCAATTAAGCTCCTCTTTTGAGAATTTCCTATGAAAGAGAGATAAATGAGTTAATTGCAGAATAAAAATACTCAGAAAATAGAAAAATTCCTAACCTATAATTATATACTAAAAGAATTCCTATCAGACTCCCCAAACTTAGAGTTTTTATTATCCTTAAGCAAAAGAAAAATCAAACAAAAGAATTTTTCAACTTAACAATTGCAAACCATTGGATTTAGGAAAATACCATAATAACCAAACACTCTAAACCCATAAGAAAATTTAAAACATTTAATTCCACTTTTCAAAATCTTGCAAATAATTTCAAGTATAAATCAACTAAGAAATTTTTTTTAAAAAAAACCACAATACACTTTTCTTTCTACTGATGTAATTAAAATTAAACATCATACAAGATAGTGTTGCCAAAACTCCTCATAACATTATGTTTTACTAAATTTCACAAGCAAGTACACATAATCAATCTCCACTAGTGTAACTACACATTTAGGTAATGATCAAAAAGTCTTTATTGGCTTGTAATGTGGCTAGGGGTTAGTGGCTTACCAAAGAAAAGATAAAAAGGACAAGAAAAAGAATTTCAAAAATAAAATTTACTCAAGAAATACTAAAAATTCTCAAATGTTCTAAAGCTTCACCACTCAGTCTACCTCTTCTACTACATTCTCAACAACAATTACACCATTTATTATAGTTCTACACAAACTCATAAGCAAATTGAGGATAGAATGCTATTATACAATTGTGAGCCCCAAATGATGTCAACTTTAACTCAACAGAACTTTACAATTTCTCAACTTTTCTTTTTCTATTTTTTAAAACAAAAGACACAATGATAGTCATATAATCTACAACTATATAATTACAACTACCATATTTCTTCATCAAATTCCTTCATATCTCAAGTATTTGTAACTTATGCACAACTAAACATAGAAGAATACATTCCACTTTCTCATTTTACATCATGGAAATTCTAGTCTTACTTGAGACAAATTTGATTATATATAAACTCTTAAAGGGTAGGCCATAATATGGGCTATATGGTAAAAAGGATAAAGATGATAAGAATAAGTCTTATATACGCTCTTAGAGTGTATTTCATGGCTCAAAAGGGTACAAAAAGGATAAAATGAAGGTATGGATAGGGCTAATAGGCTAAACAATGAATGCTTAGATCATTTCCTTGTTCAAATACAAATTATTATTTCACATTGAAAGATTATGTGCTTGCTCTAGAATTAGGGGGGAAATCTTTAACAAACTAACATGCACATGCTTTGTAATTAAACAAGCAATCATTTTCTAGGGGTAATGATTCATTCAATTTCTCAACAAAAAATATACAATTTAATTTCTCACCTCATTTATCAACTATCCTTGAATATCTAAATTTTCAAATAAGAAAATCATGCCTAGATTATCATGGCATTTTAATAAATCCAAATTTTGACAATTATTTCATTAATCAATACTCAAATTCAATTATTCATTTACTCTTTGAACATATAATTCTCCAAGCATGTTGGATTACTGTTTTCAAAAGAATAATTGAATTCAATCGAAGAATAATAACAAATAACTAACTAAATATAAATAAAATCCTAATAATCCTAAATGAATCAAATTGAAATTAAAAATTTCAAATTTATGCCCCTCTACCAAACTTAAAGACAATATTATCTTCAATGTTTAGTTAAAACTGAAAAACTGAAAAATAAGAAAACAAAAGTCTTACTCCCTTATTGTCTATCTGATTTAAATCATAAGGGTAATGGATTTTCTTGGGTCATCGAATGCTTGCATTTATTGTTGCAATTGATTACTTCGTGCAAATTTTTCTTGCATTGGATTTCATCCTTCATAAACAACCAACTGATATGAGCAAAATTATAGGATAAAGACACAATTTAAAACAAGAAAGAACCTATGTTTGACCGTTCGGTACAGTGATGCATGAGTTATTGCATGGGCCATCTAACAACCCTTGCACCTAGAAATTGAAATTCCAGTAGCGTAGCTACTTTCACAATCTATTAATCCAAAAATTAATTCTTGTAGCACATTCCATGCACTTATTCAAGCTCAATGACAATAATAGAATGTTGTTCTTTTATTCTCAAATATGTTCCTAAAGGTTTGCATTTATTTTCTTCAAGCATAATGAGTAATAATATATATTGTTAATATGAAGCAATTGACATGATTGTAAAACCAGTATGTCTGTATATCACATTTTCTTTTTTCAATTCAAATTTACACAATTAAGCTTTGACTAAGATTTGTTATGTATGATTAAAACATTTTATAGTGTGCAAATTAAAATGACCATTTACAAGCTTTGCTTCTTGTCAAAACAACTTAGTCTCTAATACATCCACTCATGATAAAATCAAACATAAGAGGCATTCCACTTTAGTTCCTCAGGCTAACTAATTTAACAGAATCACAGAATTCATAGACAAAATAAAAATTTTAAAAAAAGAGCACAATATGAAATCTGCTATTTAGTGTTATCCATCTTGATAATGCACATTTATCTATTACACATGAACCAACCTATGAATTCATTTAAATCTCAAAATGCAGTGATCATGATGACAAATTCTGATAATATTCATATATGTACAATATGTAACAATATTTCATAAAAATCAGTCACATAGTAGTTCAATTCATCACTTAGATATTTCAGCTTCTTGACATGCAATTCCATATTCAAAACTTATCCCAATAATCCATATCGTAATTTACACCTCCAACACAAGTAACAGAGAGCTTTTCTATGTTTGCATTCCACAGTTACATTTAAAACAACCTCTATTTAACACATACAATATCCAAAACACAGAATATGTCCCTACAAAACTCAATTCAAAATATATTGCCTAATATCCATATTCTACTAATTGCCCTAGCAGCAGATATTAATCATGCCATAATTCCAACATATGCAACACAAACTAAAGCAAAAATCATAATATCCAAAAATAAACAATATCCAAAATTGAAATAACTTGAATATCCAACATAACAACAATTAACTCATTATTCAAAAATTAAAGTCAACTAAGAAAAGAGAAGAGAAATCCTATTATGATCCAGGTAAGGGTGGTGTAAAACCTATGAATGCATAAAAAGCTGTGAGCTACTCCTGCATAGTCTGAACCTTTATGTCTAGCTCCTAGATATGCACTACCAATTAAGTGTAAGTAGCCCTTTACGTCTCCTCTTCCTCCTGCTTAACATGAATCTCGCCATGGATAGGCACATACTTGTCATCTTCTTTTTTGCAAATTTGAGCGTGCAGTAGATAAGAATAGTCAAGCAGCTCGATTGGCATCGCCAGTGCCAATTGAGAGTCTTAATACTTGAAACCTCAATAAGACGTTACCAGGACATTGGCCACAAATCCATTCATCATCTTACCTCTTAAGGTTGTGGCCACTGTCATAAGGTGTTGGAAAAATCTAGACACCTCAGTTTACTACTTTTTTCTTCACAACACACAAAAAAAAAATCATTTCATGAAATTAAACCTGTATTTTCTACCAGCATGTAAGCGAGAAGGCAATGGATATAGCGAAGGGCTAGAATTCTGATCTTGTGCAATTTAAATCGCCCTACAATGAAGGTTTAACTTTTTCACTGTGATTTGGTCCCCAAATTCTTGTTCATTATTTTCAAGGGGTGGTGTATAAGTCTTTCTTCAGGAAAACTAAAAATCATGTTGAAGAAACCAAAGAGGAGCTTCTAGTTTTCTTTGAATAGCCGATACTCGAACCACTTCAGTTGATTATCCGCTCCAAGATGCCCCTATGTCAGGGTGGCGAGATTCTCGAAGTTAATGTTAGCGTACACTAGCAGCTTCATTGTGGTGAACTTGATCAAACCCACTCCTTCCAACATGTAATCTACATCCTTTTTCAGATTTAGGGTATGAATAGTTTCGCTAAAGTAAAACTTATTTGCTTTAAAAGCCTTTTTTTTTTCAATTTGTCATACCTCCACACTTTTGGTTGAAGAATTCGAGGTTCGGTGTGAAGAGATCCTTCGGCAATGGTGGTGGCTAAGGTAACTCAAAGTCCGATTTGGTGTGGTCTTTATAGCAGGTTGAAGGTGTTCCTTCCTTATAAGCCATCTTTCTCACACTTTGCTTCTCCCTCGGTATTATGGAAAGATTTTGGAAGAATAATAGAAGGAAAAGAAGAGTTGGTAGTGGCATAATAAGAAATGGGTTTTATCAGCTTAGGTTTTGAACGGTAAGGGAGAGAGAGAAGGAGGTTTTGGAGAATGTGGGTTAGTGGGCAAAAGGGTTAATGGTGGTGTGGGAAGTGGAAAGGCAGTTTTTTAGGAAATGAGGTGCCGCTTGGGTCTGTGACGATTTGGAAAGTAATGTCGGTCAGGGATGTAAAATGGAATATAAGGTCCTTTTAGGGTTATTAAATGGAGAAAATGATCCAACAAAAAAAAAATCAGAAAATGTTATCTTCTTTGGCCCATCTTCATTAAACACTAATGAAGCCCATCTAGCATTAAGAATTCTTATAAGCCCAACCTCCATTAGAACACATACCAGCTGAATTGCTAACTAAAGCTTAGATTACTCTTAAAACCCATTCATCATCCATCCCCAGTTTAGATTAATCTCTCTTCTAGCCCATCTTCTTGAATTGACAACCCATCATTCTCTAACCATTCTTTCCTTCTTATCTTTATAACTTTTGCCTGGCCTAAGCAACCTGTTTCAACACAAATTATTATTATTATTATTATTATTATTATTGCAAAACAAAATTAAATTAAATTAAAAAAGCATTACTATAATGAGATAAAAGATGATAAAATGTTATGATTAACTCTTCGCAATTATAATTAATCACTACTTACAAATTGAAATTCTACCATTCCTAAACAATTGAAATTCAATTTATGCAACAAAATTATATTGAAATGAACTGATATTAAATTGAAAATTCTATTGGATTGCCTTCCAACAAGCACTTGTTTATAGTCGTTAGCTTAACTTTCCTAAAATTAATTTATTGGGTTATTGAGGAGAAGAATTTCTCTTGTTGGCATTATTTTTCCATAGAAATATGGCTTCATTAGTTGGTTGTTTATTTTAAATGAATTTTCATATGTTCTTCTCAATTCCATAGCTCCATGCAGAAATACTTGAACTACTGTGAATGGTCCTGACTAGCGTGATTTTAACTTTTCAGGGAAAAGTTTCAGCCTAGAATTAAACAATAGAACCTATTATCCCACTTCAATTGAGTGTTTATGAATATGCTTGTCATGCCATAACTTCATTTTCTCCTTGTAAATTTTGGCACTTTCATAAGCATTCATGCAAATTTCGTCCAACTCATTCAATTGAAGTTGACGCTTTTCTTTAGCTTTTTTTAGGTCCAAATTGAGGAACCTTATAGCCCAGTATGCTTTGTGCTCAAGTTCCATAGGAGGGTGGCAAGCTTTTCCAAAGACTAAGCTGTAGGGAGACATTCCTAGAGGTGTCTTAAATGCTATCCTATATGCCCATAACGCGTCATCCAACTTTTGTGACCAATCATTTCTCAAATTTGGCACTATTTTCTCTAGGATATGCTTCAGTTTTCTATTCAAAATTTTCATTTGTCCACTAATTTGTGGATGATTTAGGGTGGCAATCTTATGTGTGGCTCCATCTTTCTTGAGTAAAGTTTCAAATTGCCTATTGTAAAAGTGACTTCCACCATCACTTATAAATGGCTCTAAGCACCCCAAACCTTGAGAAAATATTTCTTAATAAACTAAGTCATCACTTTAGCTTCATTTATTGTTGAAGCAAGTGCATCAACACTTAGGCACAAAATCTACTACTACTAATATGTAAAGCTAGTTGTCGATTTGATGAAGGGAAAAGCCCTATAAAATCAATGCCCCAAACATTAAATGATTCTACTTCAAAGATGTTGTTCAATGACATTTCTTGTCATCTCGATAAATGACATATCATTTAGCAATGATCACAAGAATGTACAAATTCCCATATATCTTCAAACATCATTAGCTAATTGAAATCACTTTGCAAAATCTTTGTAACTATTTTAGTGGTATTGAATGACCGTCACTCTCCAAAAGAATGACAATAAGTGAGAATACCATGAATTTCTTCCTTAGGCACACATCTCTTAATAAGTCCATCAGCACAATACTTGTAAAGAAAAGGCTCTTCCTAGAAATAATGTCTGCAATCTACTAGAAACTTCTTCTTTTGCTAGTATGACATATCTGCAAGTACAAATCCACTCACAATGTAGTTGACAATGTTTATGTACTAAGGTGTTCTAACATTAATCATAAATGTAGTTGACAATGTTTATGTACTAAGGTGTTCCGACATTAATCATAAATAGTTGTTCATATGTTAATTCTTCCTTAATTTCCATACTATTGTTTCCACTTTCCTGAGGCTAAATTCAAGACAAATGGTCGACAACAACATTCTTAATTCCCTTTTTATCTCTAATTTCAAGATCAAATTCTTGCAATAAAAGTACCTAGTAGATTAAACAAGGCTTGACATCTTTCTTGCTTAATAGGTACTTCATTGCAGCATGGTTTATATACACTATGACCTTAGAACCCACTAAATATGATAAGAACTTATTGAATGCATACACTACGACTAACAACTCTTTCTCCGTAGTGGCATAATTGACTTAAGCTTCGTTAAGCATTTTTTTAGCATAATAAATCACATGCATTCGTTTGTCCCTTTTCTTGCGTAAGACAACTCTAATAGCATAGTCACTCGCATCACACATGAGCTCAAATGGTTGACTCCAATCTAAGGCTGCTATGATAGGTGCTGAAATTAAGGCCTTGCTTCAACCTATAAAAAGAATCAAAACATTTTGTTAAAATTAAAAGCAGCATCCTTATTAAATAAATTACAAGAGTTTTTGTAATCTTAGAAAAATCTTTAATAAAGCGATGATAAAATCTAGCATGACTAAGGAAACTCCGTACTCCTTTAATGGATATAGGTGGAGCATCTTCTCAATAATCTTTATTTTTCATCTATCTACTTCAATGCCTCTTACGAACACTTTGTGGTTAAGTGCCACATTTTTTTGTACCATAAAGTGGCACTTTTTCCAATTCAAGACCAAGTTTGTTTCTACACATCACAGCAAACCATGGAAAGATTAGCTAGATATGCATCAAATGAATCTCTAAATGATAAAAATCATCCATAAAAATTTCTATAGTTTTCTCAATAAAATCATTAAAAATTACCATTATACACTGCTGACATATAAATGGTGCATTACACAAACCAAATGGCATTCTTCTAAAACCAAATATGCCATAAGGGCAAGTGAAGGTCGTTTTCTCTTGATCTTCCGGTGTAATGAGAATTTGATTATATCTTAATCACCATCTAAAAAGTAGTAATAGGCATGACCGAAAAGTCTTTCAAGCATTTGATCAATGAATGACAAGGGAAAATGATCTTCTTTTTTTTTTAGCCTTATTAAGCTTCTTATAAGTTATACTCACTCTCCACACGATAACTGTTTTTATGGGAATCAATTCATTTTGGTCATTGGCAACTACGATCATCCCACCTTTTTTTAGGCACAACTTGCATAGGACTTAATCCATGAACTATTAGAGATTGGGTATCTAATACCTACCCCAAAAGTTTTTAAAATTTTAGACCCACCACTTTTTTAATATTGGGATTTAATCTCCTTTGGTGCTCAATGGATGGCTTGTGATCATCCTCCATAAGGATTCTATGCATGCAAAAAGTAAGACTAATTCCTCTTATATCATTGATGGTCCTTCCTATGGCTTTCTTCCTTTCTCTTAATAGTCTCAATAATTTTTTCTCTTATAATTTAGTTAAGTGAGCTGAAATGGTCATAGGTAAAGTTTGATTTTCACCATTAAAAGCATACCTTAGATGAAGAAAGAGAGGTTTAAGCTCTAAAATTAGAGCCTTTTCAATGAAGCAAAAGGGAAAAGTCTTACTTTGTCTTAATTCCTTAAACCTAAAATTTTAGATGGAAGATTGGCTTCTAAGAAATGGGTTGCACTTGCAATCTCATAATTATCATATAATGGTGATGTCCCTTATCAAATGGGTTGTCGTGATAGTCCTTTTGGAACACCTCTTGCACCAAAATATTTGCCACATCTATTCTATTGCATTCCTCAATGGGATAAGGTTGTTTTATTACTTTGAAAACATATTCTCTCATCACACTCAAGGTGAGTTTGGCCTTTTTCACATCAATGCCAGCCCTAACGATTGCTAAGAATGGTCGATCAAGAATCAAAGGTATGTTTACATCCTCATTCATGTTTAACATAATGAAATCCATTGAAATATATAATTTCCCAACTCGCATGAGAACAGTATCTACCATCCCAATCAGATATTTAATATAGTGATATGTTAATTGCACGGTAACCGTGATTGATTGGATGTTACTAAGATTTAGTTTCCCGCAAATTAGAAAGATGTATTAGACTAATACTTACTCCTAAATCACATAATGCTCTATTAAATTTGTAATAAAAAATTTGACAAGGAATGGAAAAACTCCCTGGATCCTTAAGTTTAGGTGGAAGCTTATTTTGAATTATGTCACTACACTCATCCTAAAGAGTGATTGTCACAAATTGCACTAATTTCTTTTGTTAGACAAAAAATCCTTAAAAAATTTTGCATATGTAGGCATTTATGCCAAAGCATTAGCAAATGGAACGTTAATGTGAAATTGCTTAAACAACTCTAAAAACTAGGCATATTGCTTATCTAACTTCTGTTTTTGCAACCTCTGGGGAAAAGGAATAAGTAGAACATATTGTTCCACTAATGTAGGCTTGATTCCTTCATCCTTCTTGACTTCTTTCACCTTATGATCACCATCTAGGTTGAAATTTACTACTACCTCCTTAATTTTAGGTTTTAAGGTCTTAGGATTTTCAGGTTTTCTAGTGTTTTTGGGGTTATCTTTTTAGCCTCGCTCTTATCCTTGCATAGGTGGTCAGGTATCTCTATGCCAGTCCTCAAGGTTAATGCCTTACATTGCTCATTTGGATTAATTTCAGTCTTGCTCGAAAACGTACCTTATGATATAGCACTAAAATTGTTTACCAATTACCTAATTTGCATGTCCAACTTTTTGTTATGTTGCTCCATTTGGTTCACCCTTAACTTAAGCTTGTCTATCTTATCTAATTTGGTTTTCACTTTTTCAAACTTCACAATTAAAAAATTTTGCATGTCCCAATGTTTCTCCTCTTATTGATTGTGTTGGCCCATAGGTATAACACTTTGTTGCCTTTGAGGAAAACTCGATTGATGAGAAGATTTGGTTTGATTAACTTAGTTGCTCCATGAGAAGTTGGGATGATTCCCCCACCCAGGGTTATAAGTGTTGAGATACGGATTAAAGGGCTGCTTGTTAAAGTTAGACATATATTGCACATGCCTTAATAGAATTTTGGATAAATGCACCTCCCATTTTACATTCCACACTCAATGTCTTTGGCCACACCATTCACAACTCTTCATTGATGTACTAATAACATACACATTCACCTAATCAAGTTTCTTTACAAAAGCATCCACTTTAGCATTTAACATAGTATAAACATCAATATTATGAATACTTACAACTCTTTTGTTGGCCCATCTTTTGCTTGCCCATTGGTAATTGTTGGAGGCCATCTCTTATACTAACACATAATCATCATTGGTTGATTTCCCTATGAGTACACCTCCTGTTAAGACATCTATAGTAATATGTATTGAATGGTTAAGACCATTATAAAAGGTTTAGACCATTTACCAATCCAACAAGCCATGATGTAGGCATCTTATTTGTAACTCCTTGAATCTTTCCTATGCTTCATATAATTTCTCACCTGGCTTCTACTGAAAACTTGCAATTGCTTGCCTTAATTATGTAGTCTTGCCCAATGGAAAATATTTTTCTAAGAAGGCTTTAGAGAGATCATCTTAAGTGGCAAAAGAGTTAGATATCATAGATGTCAGCCATTTTTTAACCTTGTCGCTCAATGAAAAAGGAAATAATCGCAATCTAATAGCATTATTGATTGCCCTATTAGTTTTAAAGGTTGCGTATATTTTCAAAAAATTTGTGATATGAGTATTCAGATCCTCAGTAGATGCACCCTTAAATGTGTTTTGTCACACCATCTAGATAATCTTTGGTTTGATTTCAAATTAGTCATTGTAATGATGGTTTTGTAATGCTAGACTGAGCTGATTAAGTCTACGGCATAGCGAATTCTTGCAAAACTCTTGGTTTTTTTTCATTAACTTTTGTATTTTAAGCAAACTCATTTTTTGTTTTAGGATTTGCCTTCGAATGTGAAATGTGCATTTGATTTCAAGATCAAATTCAATTAGTTTGAGACTTTTCGAATGTTGCATACAACATAGACTTCACCCATCAAAAGAATAAGCCAAAATTAGTCTTATTGAGTTATTAAGAATGCAAAATTGAGCATTATGTTAATATAAATCTTAAGTGAAATTGATATGATGAAAAATCAATCCTCAATAATGGCGCCAAAAACTTATTGCGTGTAAAACTCTTGTAGGTGCATAAATCGCTTCAAGTAATATAATGAAGAGTAGAGATCGTTCCCACAAGGATTGAAATTCACAAGTACTAAAGAACTAAATTTTTCTATTATCTAGCAATCATATAATAAAAAAAATATTTATCAAAAAATTTGAAAAGTCTTAAAATAAATTGGAAACCAAATTTGAATGAAGAAACACTTATGCAAAAGATCTCTAAGGAATTTAGGTCATACTTCAACATTTTTCATAATTACATAAAGAATTTGTTTATCAAGTGAATGAATTTTTCCTTGAATATGGATTTCTTAAATTACCCAATAATCTCTCTCAAGCAAAATGAAGTCTATTAATATTGAGATTATGCCTACTCTTGTGGTTACAAAACTCACTAATAATGTATTAGGTTCTATGAATTTCCTTGAATATCTTTAGAGATTAAACCAACTCCCATAGTATTAATTCTCTACTTTAATGTGTTGTGACTAACCCTAGACTTCCACTTTCGCTCCTTGATCTAAGATCTCAAACCTTAAGTATATGTGACTGTCATACATTCAAACTCAAAGACATTAAATCAAGAAATCTAGTACCATTAAAACAAAATCTCTTTAGATAATCATGAAAAATGTTGGACTTTTGCTTAATCCCTAAAATAAGAAAGTTAGTTCATTCTAAGAAAAAAAAAAAAAAGAGAAAATTGAAGAAACCCATTGAAATTAGAGGAAGAAAAATCTCAAAGAATAATCTTGCCCAAAAATAATGAATCCTAAGAAAAACTTTCTAAAATCTTTCAAATTCTCTCACAAACTAGAATAGATGATAGATTCAAATTCTTCTCTCCAATTTGCCTTTCTTCTGCCCACACTGAATGAATCAACTAGGTCTTTTTTGTTGCTTAAAAGAAGCAATCTCTTACTTTTTGTGTTTTGTCCTGACCAATTTGCATGGCCCAATGCATAGGCAATGCAATGACCCATTTACTTAATTGCTACCATGATCTGTGTTGCTAACTAGTCAATTATGTGTTCCTGCATGGTCTAATACCTAGGCCATGCAATAACCCATGGAACTTTGCTGAAAACAACAATTAAGCTTCTTTTTCAAAAATTTCCTACACAAATAATAAAGAGACATAAATGACTTATTTTAGAATAAAAATGCTCAGAAAATAGGAAACATTCCTAATTTCTAACCTAAAATTATATACTAAAAGAATTTTTATCAATATTTAATCCATGAAAAAGAGTTATTAGCTACAAAAAAAATTGCAGTAGAGCTTTATACATCTTCTTGGCTTCAAAAAGATTTGTGCCAAAAACATATTCAATATATTTAAAGAGGTTTATGAATCTGTATTTAAAATTGGCTAGGCAAACTAGACTCATGATGTTGCAGGAGTGGTTTAGTTATAACAAGTTTGATGTTGAACATACTCATTCTGATAAAAATGTAACAATTGATTCTTTTTCTCATGAATTATTTGATCTCACAAATGGAATATACTACCAAAAACAAAGTATGTTGGATATCCTTAAGAGAAGAGAGAGAATGCGAGCTTATACTCTGGTTCTTTGAAGGAAAAAAATAAGAATATAGACTTTAAGAGATGACATTTGTTGGTTGTGTAAACATCAAAGGCATTTCACCTTTGAATGTCCAAGAAAGTCTATCATAATGAGTCTAAAAAAACTAGTTAGCCTTAAGAAAGCTAATAAACAAAATAAAGGCAAAGATTCTTTGGTTTGAAAAAATGATAAAACAAAGGGTAAAACCTTGGTATCTCAGGCATGAATTGAAATTTTGAGCATGGAATATTTTGAAGGTTTGCCATTAAACCTAGCATCTCTACAAAAATTATTCAACAAGTTTAGATTGACTATAATATCAAAAGTGGTGGTGTGTTAGACATTTACAGAGTTTGAAAAATCAACTCCTTTATAAGAGAGAGTTGTAATAGTTCAAAAACTATTAATGGTGACATTTTAAGTCACGAGGCTAGTGTAAGTGTTAGTGAGTCTCAATGGACTCAAAATCTAACTCCTATAAAGGAAGAGTTTAATGAGAACTCCAGAGAAGAAATTCTTGATTATGACTTTGATATAGATTTATTAGATGAACAAATACAATAACTTATGAACATAAATCTAAAGTTTAATTTTCTAAAAAAGTCATTGTGAAAAGGGCATAAACCTTAGTGATGAAAATCATGAATGAGCTATTATTGTTGATGATAAAAATATGAGGAATTTGTCCAATTCATGTAGGGAAAACCAATTTTTAAGGTCCATAGGACCTAGAACTTGTAAAAGATGTTAAAAGTCTTGGTCTTTCATAAGATAGATTTATAATTTACGAGTCCTAGAGGAGGTTTTCTAAAATCTGATCTCTAATAAATCTAACATTTTATAGATGAAATTATCAAATACATCAGAACATTAGAAAGATAACTTGATATCCATTAGATAGGTGAAGAAACATTTCTCCAATAAGTTTCAAATAGGAGAAAGATGATTAGACTACTTCCTCCTAACATAGTCTACTTAATCAAGAAAAAGAAAGTTGATTCAATAAAAGGTTCTCTCCAAGAGTATTTTATGTTATATCCATATATTCATTAGTAATCCTATGGGTGGTCAGGTCTACAAGTTGAATCAAACATGGCAAAAGAAAGTCTCATGTGTTATTAAGGTTTCCCTTAAGGCTATGCTTCGAGTTAATAGAGATGATTTATGTTTATCATTCCCTAAAATTGTTCAGATAGCTTTGGCATTTTAAACCAATGCACCTAATCTTATTATATTTTACATTATCAATACAATTATGAAATATGGAGAGAAAGGTAAAGTCACTATCCTTATAAAATTTGGAAGTTACATATCTTGTATTACTAATATAACTTATGGAATCAACATTAATTTACAATGTCCTTCATATAGATTTTTTAGGCATCTTTTGGAGAATATGGCATATGATAAAATTATATCATTCTCAAATATGGTAAAATGTTTATAGCCATCTGCTTCTAAGAAACTACAATTAATGAAGTAGAGATATTTGAAAAAAGGTGCAAAAAGCCAAGAAAATTATTTTTAAGACTAGTAGACAAAGATACTAGTTTGAATTAAAAAATTGAAATCTTTGAGATGCAAAAAAGGTCATTAAGTTCGAAGAAGAAGACTTTATCAAAAGGCAACAAAGAGGAAAAAAAAAAGAGATAGATCTCCCTAAAAGCATCTTATAAATGGTATGAATAAAAACATTATGCATGACGTCAGCCTCAATATGATAAATGAGAAATTATGTTTTCTATAGTAGATACATAAGATAAGAATAAGTGTCAACATTTTGAGAAGCTAAAGGAAGATAATTTATCCTATCTTTTGTAGAGAATAAAGTTACTTTATCTACAAGATAAGAAACTTTAATTATTATTTTGTATGTAGCTAAAAAATAGTTTATAGGCACTAACTCTCTATCTTTTTATTTTAATTATTGTCTAGTCAATTATTTTACCTTTTGAGCTAACAAAAAAGTGTAATGGACACCAACTTTCATAAATATATATAAATAGCTCTGGTTCAATAAAGCTAAGGGGGCATAAAGAAAATTAGAGTTTCTTTCCAATCTTTCTTTGTGAATATTATGTTACCATACCTTGTGAGTCTTTGTTATGGCATGAAAAAAGATTATTATCATAAGTCCCTAATATTTAAAAAAATAGAAGGGCATCCATAACGTAGAAAAGCCTTCAATTATTTGTTGGTGTTATTAATGACACGTGTATAGATAAGCCAAAGTTATTGTTAAAGCTTGGTAGACCATTATTCATATTAAAGTATAAATGTCTTTTCATAATTAATATTAATGTCATTTAGTCATTTTGCTAACAATAGTTGGATTAGAGATTTAGTACTAACAAAAGTTAGGGGGCAGAAATTCAGTGCAATTTTAAAAATTGCAGACCTTATATTGGCTTTATATGAATATAGTATAGAAAAATATTAACTACACAAGCTAGGATAGCAAAATTAGAAATGTCTTCTAGAGAATATCTTAATTTAGAAGACTTTTTCAATTAGGAGCTTGAATTTTATAAATTCCAATCTATAGCTAGGCTTGGTACTTTTGGATGTTCAATAAACATTCAGTGAGGACTCTGAGTCTACAACTAATCATCCTCATCCAAATTGTTTATATTTGGATCATAGATTTAGCACGGATCAAATGATAGGATTACCAAATATTATTACTAATAGTCTTATTAGTAAATGATTTGTCAAGGATAAAGGGTAGTTAGATTTTATTGCTAGCACTTAATTTGAAAATGAATATGAGAAACTGAAAAAATCATATGATTGTCCTCATCCTAATTGTTTTTCTTTAGATCATAGATTTGACAAAGATCTAGTGATAGGATTGCTAAAAACTATTACTAATCATCTTCACTCTTTGGTATATCTTTAGAGAAGTATTTTAGACATTTAGAATAGTTGACTTTCAGATAGAGTAAGTTTGAGAATTACTTTTTAAAAACAAAAAACCATTAGGTTTTGTTGTTAGTGCTTAATTTAAGAATGAATATGAGAGATTGAAAGAAATTTGAAGCAAAAGATCTATTCCATTAAAAAGATCCCTATATAGTTCTTATTTTTGTTGTTATAGGAACATACTCATATTAATTGGTATTAGAGCCAAAAAGTAAGATTAGATAGAGGATTTTTGAAATTAAATTTTTTGAAAACTGTTGAAAAGTTTAGGTTAAAATAGAATTTAAAAAATTGAGAAGGTAAGAATAATAAAAAAGAGAAAAAAGAAAATTGACTTAAAAAGGACATTTTGTTTTTTGTGAGAGGTTGCATTGCGAGAACAAATACCTATCACTACCCTTTGTTGAATTCCAAAGAGAGGGCATCTAGTGCAAATCATTAATAAGGTCCTATTAGGAGTGTAATTGAGCTGAGTTGAGTCAAATTCTGTTTGGTTTAAACTTGAACTCAACTTGATTAGACTCGTTTATTTATAAAAATTTTTTGTTAAATCATAGAAATTCAAGATTAGGTTTGAATAAACTCAATTAGTCATAAATTGATTAAGCTCGATTAGTGTTATTGTAAATATGTCTAAAGTCGATTAGGGTCACGAGCATCTCGAGTCGAGTATTTTGATACTTGAATTTGGTTCGCCCAATTACTCGAGTAGTTCGAGCTCGAGTTTGGCTCGATTAATCTCAAGTCGATTTCAAGTATTTCTCAAGTAGTTTGTGAACTATCTTGATTTATTTACAACTTTAAATCCTACGTTGTTGATTACAAAAAGATGCTAGGGCTTCAAGGGAGTGTAAGATTCAAATTTAATGATCTTCAAGACACAGTTGAGCATGTGGTGATTTTGTCTCCACTTATAATTGTCCTTATGTTAAGTTTAAAACTGGACTAGTCAATAACTGGCCAGTTCAGTAGTTCGCAAATCGACCAGTCCGATCAATCTTGTTCAATAAATTTAATAATAAATAAAATTTAAAAAATATTAGTAAATAATTTAAAAATAAAAAATATTGAAAATATATGTAAATATATTTACCTGTTCGACCAGTTGGTCTGATTTTCAAAACACTAGTTGAATGTTGATGTACCCAGTGTCAAAGCAAATATGGCTGGTGTGTGTGTGTGTGTGTATATAAGGTTTGAAAAATTAGATGGCATATATATAAGAGACAAGGGAAAGTTGAAAAATGAAGTGACACTTTATATCCTACTCACATATATTGAAAATTAAAAATAAAAGAAGAGGAAGCACGTACAAGGAAAAAGAAAAAATTGATGTACAAATATAATTTTGCTTCTGTAAAATGGACTTCTTTTTACTTACCAATTCTTACTTAGAGAAAAAACCTTTGTATCAAAAACCTTCCTAGCTTGTTTATAACCTTTGAATATAAAGTGTGTTGCGTCTTGGTTGGAATTACTTGTTTGTCATATGAAAGAGATCATCAAGCTTGTAAGTTATTTTTATAAATAAAAGTACGCTGTGTTTCATCATTTTTATCTCTTTTTTTGTTTATCTTTTACTATAGTAAGTATGTTTATGCAGTATTTTTATTTAATATTTTTTACAATATTCTGATTCAGTATTTTCTGCAGTGTTTTTCTGCAGTATTTTTGTGCAATATTTTTATGCAGTTTTTATTTGATGCTATATTTAAATTAGATGCATAGATTATATTCTATTTTAATTTAGTTACATGGAAGATTTTTATATCGTCTATAAATATTACATAATACATAAAAATTATATAAAAATCTATAAATATTACATAATATATAAATCTAGAAATATTACATAAATGCTTACATAAATCTAGAAATATTACATAAATGGTACCAAAGCCAAAAGATTAAGGGATAATTAGCACAAATATTGAATTCAGTAGATATATTATTTTAAAACAACTAGACTAATCTACACTAAAGTTGCAGACGCTTTTACCCATTTTTCAAACTGCAAAAAAGAGTACTGTAGTATAAATCTGTTGATTGTGAACCAAGGTTAGTCTAATCTGTTCAAAAATATTATGTTAATATGGCTAGATTTTGAAATCTTTAGCTCAAATTCTAAAAATAATAGAACAATAAAATTTAGATAATATTAATAATTTCGAACAAATAATAATAAGAAATATAGAAAAGAGTTAAATAATTAAAATACTTCTAAAGTGCATACTTGTGATATTTATATAAAAAAAAAAAGTTGCTTTTGAATTTAAAACAGATTATATTATAAAAAACAGTAGAGGAAACTATATCAATTATGGCAAAAAATAATACCTTTGAACTATTATATTCTCATTTATTAGACCATAAAAGAAAACACTTTTATTATCTATGTATAAGATTAGTTCAAATAGTTATAAAACCACTTACTATAATTGGTTTAAATAGTTTAGCCATAATATGTATTAAAGACTGCGGACATAATAAATTTACTAATTTTTATTAGTAGGAGAATCCAGTCTTTGTGGAGGATCAATATATTTTAACTGTTTTCTTAATTTTACTGTTTCTCTAAAAAACTCTAATATATTAAAGACTTTAATATTAAATTTTACAAATATAAAGTTTTGATATGACCTATAGATCACAAAGTATAGCATTAGTGTATAGCATGAGTGTATAGCATTAATATATGGAATTAATTATAAATTCATGAGAATAGTAAGTCTAAATGCTAAAATAATAAATATTAGAGTTCAAACAATATTATTTCATACAAAAATAGCAAAAAGTAATATTGCCATACCCTGTTTTATAACATGAAATAAAGTAGTACTTCCAAATAAATAGATTTTACAAAATGAAATATCTCCAAAATTAATAAAAAAAAATAAAGAATTAGACAGAGTAGTAGAATATCTAGATGGAGAAATAGAAATAAGATTTACATAAGAAAGATATTTAAAAAAATAATATTTCTAAATTAAACAATAGAAAGACATCAACTAATATAGCTTATAAAACAATTACACCATCAGACGTGTCTCGCACTTCTATGCCATAAAATAAAGAAATTCACCGAAATATTATTCTTGACAAATTAGATAGTCAAATGAGTAATTCAGCCATCCACATTATAGTTAGAGACTCTGATAACAAATTAAAAATGTCAGACTGTGAATCCATATTTTCAAATATAGAATATAAAATAAATATTTGAGGAAAAAATTAAAATAAATAAAATAGGTTTAAATATTGAATTTTATTCTTAGAAAAATAATCATAAAAGAAAATAATTTTTTTTGATATTTTAATAATAAATAAAGAAATATTATGAAAAGATATTATAAGAACTTGAATTCTTTAAAAATAGATATAATTTTTTTAATTGCTTTTTAAATATACGGGAGAAATAGAATATTAAGATACCTGATAATTTAGATAGTAAATGATTAATGTTCTTAATCAAGTGTGTATAGATGTTCTAATGAAAAAAAAAAAAAGAATAATGTACACATCCCTCAATAATACAGTAAAAATTAAGGAAACGTCTGAAGCGTAGCATTTAAAACCAGACCTTTAGAAACACGAGACAAATCTATTAATTTAGAATCCGTATGAACCTTGATAGAGCAAAATAATTATATTTTTTTTATATATTTTCAAATTGAAGAAAGGTAAACTAATAGAATCAATCAAAATTAAAGAAAATAGAATATTATGTAATTTACCAAAATAAATCAATAAAATCAGAAATAAACAAACCAATTATATCTATACCAAGAGAAGAAGCATCTTTTAAATTAGAAAAAGATGGAGATGAATTTATAGGAGAATTCATAAGCTGAATAGCTAAAATTAAATATCAGAAAAAGTAGCCCAAGTAAATTTAATTTACAAGCAAATATATGATATTGATCAATTAGAAGAAGTAAATGAACAATAATAGAAAAATTAGGAGATACAATTAAACAAGAAGCTGAATCACATAAAATTTCTAATGCGGAATAATAGAAATTTTCGAAGTAGAAATTCTAAACCTATACCTACTTACCCAGTGGAAAGCTATTATACAAGACCATCACAAATAGATTTAAGATTGGAAAGAAATCCAAATGAAATATTTGCTGAGTATGATGAAAATAAATTAAGGGAGTAAAATATAGATGGTTTCTCTGCTTATCAAATTTTAAATACTTTAAGACATATGATAATATATGCTTGTGCACTTAAAAAGCTACTATACTAATAAATAAGTTTGCGAAGCAATAACTTCTGATTTTACGAGCCAACTTACAAGTTTTTGGGATAATTATTTAACTCCTGAAGGAAGAAATAAAATATATAATACTAAAAAAGAAATTATAATTACCTAATAAATTAGCTGCCTATGTAATGTAGTAGAAGTAGGACAAAATAATTTCCATGAGTGGCCCTCGTGGTAAAAAGATGTGGACATATTTCGTGAAGAGCCAAGTTCGAACCTGGCTCCTCCTTTTATTATATGATTGGGGTGTTTAAGAGAAATATAATGATAATCCAACAAGAGTTGGAAGCATTTACACTATTGGTTAGAAAAGAAATAGGATTATGATTGGGGTGTTTAAGAGAAGTATAATGATAATGCAACAAGAGTCGCAAGCATTTATACTATTGGTTAAAAAAGAAATAGGAGAAGTATAATGATAATGCAACAACAGTCGCCTTTAAGTTCAATATAGAAAATATGAGTCTACTATAAATACATTATTAATTACTATATTTCAATAATTTAAGTAAGAATACTATAACTATATGAAATGTCTATGACAAATTTTGAATGATATAAAGATACTTTTTTAGCTACAATTATAAATAGGTCATACTGTAATAAACATTTTGCAAAGAAATGATCATATCTAGTTTACTAACAATATTGGGTGAAAAAGTGAGAAGGGGAATAAAAAATAAATGTGGAGGTACAATTCCTTACGATAAATATGCCTATGGAGATTTGATAGCTGAAACAAATACTGAAGACATAAAAATATATACAAATTTAAGATTACAAAAATAAATTAAAAAGGAAATTAGGACAATTTTATGAATAATTTGATTATAATAGTATAATTTCTTATCCTAGGAAGCAATAAAAAATAAAAGTAGGATTCTTGGGATATGTCTTTATGGAAAAATATTTAACAAAAATAAATTTTCAAAATACAAAAAGAATTCAAAACAAGAAAATTTTTAAACCTGAAAAGAATCCACCAATCTGTATAAATGTGAAAAAGTAGAGCATTATAGCAATAAATATAGAATAAAAAAAAAATCAATGAGTAAAATATCAATGAAAACTTAAGAAAGCAATTACAAAAAATAATGATAGAATCCTTGGAAGAAGAAGAAAACTAAAGATGACAGAGAATTAAATGAAATTGAACTTATCGATGACAGCACAGACTTAAATACTGATAACAATAGTGAAAAAGTCATGTAATGAAAATGGTGGGTGTGAAATATATAATTTAAAGAATATTTAATTACTTAGGTGTTTTCTGATAAAATTAAAAATTAAGTGTTGAAATATTATATATTGAATAATTTTAGAACTGAAAATTTAAGAGTTGAATAATTTTAATACTAAAAATTTTAAAAAGTTGAATGATCATTGAATATATATCAAATTTTCAAAAAAAAAAAAACAAATTTAAGATATAGATTTGCTATAAGATAATTATATATTTTATAACAAATTATCATATAATTTAATTTTAAATATTTAAAACTTGGTAATTATATCATTGTCAATAGAAAATGATTGTGATGATGAATGAATATTATCAAAATAATAAAATTTTCTATACTAATCAATTAAGTAAAAATTTTCAACTTATCATATTAAGTGATTTTTTAAAATTAAGTGCTTGATAAAAAAAAATATTATCAAACACACTTAAAATGTCACACTACAAAAATCTGTCTGCTTAGCAATAAAAAGCAGATTCCATCACTAAGTAGTTTTAGCAACAAATTTTTGTTCATCATTAAACTACTTGTCGCTCAGGGGTAGCGACGAAATTTCGGTCCATCATTAGCTCTAGCGATAGAATTTTCCATCGTTAAGTTTAGCGATGGAATCGCAATGGCCATTTTTGTTGCTAAAAATAGTAATGGAATTTTAGCGACAGAATTTTTCATCATGAAACTTATTAATGAAATTTTCCATCGTGAAGTTTAGTAATGAAATTTTTCGTCGCTATTCCGTAGATTGCATTTGCAATTCCATCACTATATTTTTTAAATTAAAATTTTTATATTTTTATTTATATTTTACTAAAACAAATATTAAAGGGGAACCAATATATAAAAAATATTTACTTCATTAAAAATTAAAATAAATTGTATTATGTTTACATAAGATTGCATATATAAAATACATAAATATGAAAAAAAAAACACTTAATCATCTCTGTCCTAATAAGGTGTCAGGAAAGAATCATTGTCCTCCTGAGGCAAGGTGCTACTAGGGTTGAAGGTACTAAAGGCCTAGCTAACATTAGCATCTACTGCATCGTTTGCTCAAGGGCAGCAAACTGCATATCAAACTCCTACTGAAGCTTGTCTCAAACCTGACTTATAATGGGCGACACCAATTCTGGGTTTGGAGCCTTATGTGATATGGTTAAGTAAGAGTTGGAGCAAGAAGGTGGACAACTAGATGTCGCCTTAGAGCTAAGTTCGTACACTCTGCTCTTCATGAATCCTTCAACAACATCCAGGTACAACTAGTTGAAGTTGAGGGCTTGAGATTCCTCAATAGCCTTTGATAGTTGCAAAGTAGCTTCAACAATATTTTTTTTCACCACGTCCTAATAAATATGAATAATCATTATGAAGTATAATTGAATTTAAATTGAAGTTATTATAATTACAATTTATTCAAAATGAAGTGCACTAATTTTTATTTAACTCACATTATGTGATTTTTTATCAACAAATTAATTGTCGCTCTTCTTAATATGTGTCTTCTTGAAAATCTTAAAATTTGTGACCAAACGTTTCACTTCTTTCTCCTGAAACAAAATTCCATTACTTTAGTTAAAATATTTTATTAAATGAAAAAGGATAAGTAAATAAACTAACCAAATCTAAGGGGTGCTTGAGGAATGACTAGATCTAGCTATATAGCAAGACATACTAGTACTAATCCCAACAATTTCTATGTGTTTGTTTTTAGAAGCTTGAGCAAATTGAGCTTAAAATTTTAACGCATCTCATCTCTAATTCCACAATTTGAAATATCTTTAAGGATGCATTTTAGCCCATTACCACGTCTCCGATGGAATAAAGTATCTAAATATCACCTAACAGTTGCATGCTCCCATGTAATCTTGACCATGGACTCCATAGTGGCATCCCAAAGAAAATATTTTTGGAATATAAGAAAATAAAATATGAACACATGAATTTAAATTGTATTATATAAAAATTTAAATTGTACCTCCCTTGGTGTCTACTGACATTCACTTCCAAGCATAACCTTTAACGTCCAAACACTTCTTGAAAATCAAGAAAATGAAGCTAGAACATTGATTTCCTAAAATTAAATTGAAAAAATGCAAAGTTACATAATATATAACCAATATATTTATTTATATAAACATATATATAGGACGAGATGATTACAACATACCTTATACTAGCGATCTGTAGCCTAGGTCGATGAGAAGATGACAGATTAGTTGCGGATGCAATAGAAGTATCACAATGGGTGACGGTATAGGTGCAACAGGTAATGAAAGAGGTAAAGAATGTGTAAGTGATGTTGCAACTAGTATATCAGAATTGATGAAGTGGGTCAATCATATAGTGGTACATAAAAAAAAGGGTCTATCATATTAGCCTCAGCTAATACCTCCTATAGTACCTCGCCCTGATGAACTCCCACAATATCGTTCATTCCCTCGAATCCTATGAGATATATAAAGATATATGCTTAGAAATTCACTTACATTCAAGCATTATAATATAAGTATTATAAATTGAGTTGTGATAACACTACCTCTAATCACTATCAATGTTAACACTACCTCTAATCACTGTTAATGTTATGTAAGTTAATATCATCATCTAATTCTTCATTTTTTTGATGCATTACCATCATTATCACTCTTATTGATGTCAATAAATGAAATCATTTGATTAATCAAGTTCATTTGTCGATCTTCAACCTATAGGTCGATTTCATGAATTTCTATCATCATCTTAGAAAAGTTCACTGCTAACAATTAGAACTTCCACCATAGATCTAGTTTTTATTTTTGCAAATAGCCCACCAGTCATTCTAGTCCCGCTTTAAGCTAGGATATATGGTATAATATACCTATGTTGCTTGCAATGCGAGGACAAATGGTTCATATTTATTGAATTTTTTTTATAGTTCACATAAGCAAGTTTGTATTATTTGTGAACTATCATACCAGCATTTGGTGTAGGATCAAACTACTTACAGTTGAATAAAACAATTCTTTTATAAGGTAGTGCATGGTATTCTAACTCTAGAACTTCAATTAATTGACCGTAGTAGTCAGTGTCATCAGTATTATAATTTGTGTCATTTATGCAAACCTCACTACTATTGGTTGCTCTATTAGAATCATGTGTTTTTTAGTGAAATTTGTAACCATTGATATAATATTCGTGATATGACTTTATAGTACGTAATGGACCTTTTCTCAAATCCTTGATGAAAATGTTGGTAACACTATTTAATTGATTATGTGCCTAAAATTTATATTAATTCAAGCATTAACTTGTGTTACACATACTTGAAAACACAACTTTATCATACATTTTATATACTCACATATTGATTAAACCAAACAGCAAAATCATTCTCCACATACACGTTAAGTTGATTGTCAACAATTGTTCGGTAACTTTGTCATAACATTGACATATGAATCCTTCATAGCATATCAACAAAACATCAAACATAAGTATATACAAGTGTAATTCCAGTAGCTCCTAGTTGGGACCATTTGCAATGGTGCTAAACCATTAGCTCCTTAATCAATAGCGAGATGGCCAATCAAACAAGCCACACTATGGGGTAAGTCCCAAGGACTTCATAATAAAAGCTACAGCGGGCAGAAAGCAAGGAATGCCACGGAATAGGCTACAAACATAGGGCAGGAAAGACAACTAAATGCTCAAAATCAACCTCGAAAGTGCCCTATTGGTTATCGTGCTAACCGCAACAACATTAAATAAAATATGAGGGCGGTGGCTGGTCGGCAGCCCTCATAGCAATGATTGCGTAACTATTCATGGAGCTCATAGTACTATGGGAGCAGTAGTTCTAAAGTATCTATAATAGTAGTTCTTTTAGGACAGAGAGGTGGCGACCATTCTCAAGAACCAATCTGCTTGAGAATCAATGTCAGGTACATGAAAGGGTCAGATTGAGAAAGAGAAAGAGAGAGAGAGGTCGTTAAGAATGAGTGAGAAAGAAAAAAGCCCACGTATTCGGTGCCAAAAAGCGGCATAAACTTCAATAGACTATTCACTTCAAGAGGGACTACTATGTGAAAAGCAAAGTTAGTACTGTGTAGAGTAGACCTACACAGGTGCTTCAAGAGATGATGAAATACGCAAATAATCAAACATGGCCCACCCATTTTGAGAAGCCGCTAAGTGGATGAATAGAAAGAAATAATGATATGTTCCTGTCATGCATAAGTACAGACCAAGGAGTCTTGTATTTCTCAATTATTTAACGGACCCTTTCTGACAACATTTGAATGATCTAATATACCATCGACAAAGGCTTCTCCATAATAAGTCTGCTACTTTTTTAGCCTTTTCCCTAGACTTTGGGTCCCGCCGCTGCACCGTCAAGCTGCAAGTGGAAAGAATGAGCCACGCCACTATACTCTTTCAGTCTAGCCTTTGTTTGAAATATGTTATCCCCGGCTTGACACTTACCCTTGGATTGGCAAATTTCTATAGAGAGGAAAGAAAATAAGGAAGGAAAATAAATTTTATTTTCTCTCCTTATTTTTCTCCCTCATGATTGGATAAAAAGAAGGAAAAGGAAAATAATTTTTATTTTCCCTTGATTGGATAGCTAATTATGGAAGCAAAGAAAAATAATATGTAATATATTTTCAATTTTACCTTTTATTAAATAACACATTTGAATATATAATTGTATTGTATAATAATAAAAAATAATTATTATTATTTAATTGATTTTATATGAAATTAAAATTTATATAATGATAAATATAATGTTAATACGAACAAATTCTAAAATTATTTTTA
>CATIWR010049072.1:0-48606 GCA_949677035.1 Omphalea diandra | reverse complement strand
GAGCTTGTGTGATAGAGTTTAAAAGTGCATGGGATGAATATATTGCCTTGATTGAATTTGCTTATAATAACCATTATCATAGCAGTATACAGATGGCACCATATGAAGCACTATATGAAAGAAAATGTTGAAGTCCAACCTATTGGGATGAAGAAGGAATGTGTATAACTGAGTTCTCGATACATAGGACCATATGAGATCTTAGAAAGAATTGGTCCATTGGCTTATAGACTCACACTACCACCAGAGATGGCTCAGATTCATGATGTATTCCATGTGAGTATGCTAAGGAAGTATTGGTCTGATCCTACACATATACTTGGGGATCCAGCGATAACAATTACAGATGATGTAAGTTACATATAAGAACCAGTGGAAATCATTGGTTACAAAATAAAACAGTTATGAAATCGAGAAATCCCTTTAGTTAAAGTATTATGGAGAAACTACTCGCAAGAAGAGGCTGCATGGGAAACCAAAGAGAACATGAAATGACAACATCCGCATTTGTTTATAGGTATTGAATTTCGAGGACGAAATTCTTTATAAGAGGGGAAGAAATGTAACATCTATATCCCTATTCATTGGCATTATCACATGAATATATTCATTGCATAAATGATATGAAATCAAATATGAGCATATGCACTGTATCAAATGATATGAAATCTCACATGAACATATGCATAAGATATGGCACCGTTGCATTTGGGATACTTGAACACATACGCAGTGTTTGCATAGTTATATGACAAATTATTTCATGTTGTCTGCTTATTATAGCATCATAAATAATGGTGTTTTAGAGCTCATCTAAAAGTATAAAGAGCATATAAAAATTAGAGAATGGACGAAGGTAATGAAGGAGTGAATAAGAGGGACTAAAAGCAAATCTTTTAACTTTCAACCAATAGGAAACCATACCCAATCTTTTAACTTATTTAAGATAAGAATACAAACCATTTGGGTCAGATTTTGAGGGAAAAATACATGGGTTATACCAGAAACAAAGAGAGAGCAAAGGAAAAAGAAGAAGAAGAAAAAGAAGAGAGGGAGAAGAGTGAGCTGCCTAAGGTTTTCCAATTATGGGACAGTAGGTAAGTAATTTATCTTCTTCTCAACTGGAATTAACCTCTCATGAAATGTTAATCATGCATGGTTAGTGAGAATTACGAAGTAATTGAAGTAGAGCTTTTGGATGAAAGTTGTAATCCAAGAGAACAAGAGCTGATTATGCTGATTTTACTGTTAGAGCAGAATTTTGCACCCACGATTTCATAACCCTATAAGAGGAATTGGGGAAAGTGAAAAACATAAAAGTTGTATCCTTATGTCTCATATAAATGCATAAGAAATAGTTTTACTTGACTCTGTGTGTGTAAAGAGATATGACCCCTTCATCAGGACTAGGTCAAATCCGAACCGAGATTATCTCAGTCTTCTGTTTTGTTATATTTTGATGACATTATATTCTGATTTTGACAGAGTAAAAAAAATGAAACTTGTAGGATTATGTCCTTTCTAAACACCTGTAAACTAGTTTTGATTTATTTTCTGTGTGGAAAGAGATATGACTCATTGATTGGGACTGACTCTGTACCCAGATGACACACCACCTTTCTTTTAATTCGGTTTTCCAATAATTTGTTGACCATAGATCCAGAATTAGACAATGCTCTAAACTTGAAAGTTGTACATTTAGGTATGATATACATACCTATGAAATATGGTTGCCAAATACAGCATGGTTACTGAGATATTGTCCTTTTATCATGACTGGTTGTCAACATGTTATGAACCTACTTGTCCCTAGATTGGTACTTTGTTTTGATGACCTTATAGACTAAATTGGGTAATGAGTAAAACACAAAAAATGTTCGTTTATATGTTTTGTAATTGATGGTAGAATACTATTGCAATTGGACTAGTACATTGTGAGATATGCCCAAGAATGTAAGACCTACTCGGACTAAGATGACACTGCAACAGGCAAACACTTAAAAATTCACCACATTTTGTGTATGTCTGTTATTGACCTGAAATTTGAATATATTGTGTGTTTATATGTATTGTTTGTTTGAAAAAAGGAAGTAAGCCATTTGGATAAGTATATCGGGAGTTATTGTTGTGATCGTGTAATAAGCTCAGGCTGCCATATAAGGAAAATATGTATAAACACTAGGGACACTTGCATGAATCATGCCATAACTGCATACCAAGTATTCATAATCATTTTGATATACTTATACCCATGTATGTATCAAATGTTAGGATCTCAATACTTTGAAGAAGCCCTACCATAAAGGTTGGTCACATCGAAAGGTGAGTAGAAACAATAATTGGATTCAATGTGTGTGAGTAGAAATAATAATTGGATTCAATGTGTGTTAGAAAAAAGCATAATTGGATTCAATGTGTGTATGTGATAATTGTATGATAAGATTATGTTCTATTACATGTATATATGATTGAATTATTGCATGTTACATGGGAATAATATGATTATGCTATATTACATGTATATATGATTGAATTGTTACATGTTACATGGGAATACAGGCCAAGTGAGAATCAAATGCTCTTAACGATTACTTGGCATATCATTTGTGAATAAGCACTTTCATATGGAACTAAAAGGGGCATTGTGACTGACTTGTCAAACACTTGCTAATGAATTACAGGAAGATGGACCAATAGGTCCCAAATCATATGTTACATTAATCACATGAATATCCCGGAAGCAATGTTTGCCTTGCTCGGTCACAAGAAAAATAAAGCTATTACATTTACACTTGCATAGTCAATTGTTATACTTGCAATGTATCTTGATGATATTTGATTATAGATTATGCCATGAGAATTTGATTATTGTTTTTATGGACTGAGTTGCGACTCACCAAATCATAATTATTTTTCAGATACTGAAGCATAGAGTTTGGACATTTTGGTGCATAAAGTCTTGCATAAAGACACATGGAACTTAGGTCGTCGGCTGAATTCGAACACTCTCTCCTTATGTCATACATACATTTAATAGGAACTAGTTATGGTCACTGGTCCTGACATTAGTTAACACATGTGTACATTAAATGCATATGAGATTATATATGTATGATGAATAAACCTTAATGTGTATGCATTTCTGAACATGAAATGCCATGATTTGCAACTGAAGACGATAGTTACAATTGATGGTATCAGAGGATTCAAGCACACGCAGGGCAGACGTGCAAATCTTGGTGTGTATGACATCGCGGGGCCAATGGGCAAATCTTAGATGTTGAGTGCACTGATAAGTACCAGCTATAGCCACGTTGTGACCTTATAATTTGGTGTATCAAAGCTGATTTACAAATGAGAAGAATGGATGTCACAGTTATTGGTTTGACAAATTAATTTATATGTTGTAGTTTTGGTATTAGAGAGGGATTAAGCATACGCAGGGCAGACGTACAAATCCAGGTGTGTATGACATTGCGAGGCCGACGGGCAAATCCCGGATGTTGAGTGCTCTGATAGGTACCGATTGTAGCATTCCAGATTGTGCTAAAAAAAATTAATTAATATCAGAGCAATATGATTTGTAAACATAATTGATCATTACATTTATTGGTATCAGAGTATAATATGAATACAGTCATTACATTTATTGGTATCAGAGCCATATGAGTTCTGTCAAATGAATATGGTTGTTACATATTGCACTTCAGATTTGACTTTGAGATTTTTTTTTGCTACTTATATAAATTTTAGCATTTGTCCATTTATTTAACTCAATTTCTATGAATTCTAATTCATAGCAATTATGATTTTGATTGTAGTTTTAAGAATCCTATTTATGACATCCTATGTGAGTAATATATGTTTACAACAATTTTGATTTTGGTTGCAATATTATAAATTTTTTGATGTCATAGTTATAGTTATATAATAAGGGTAGTTTTTTTTATCTTACTTTTTTTTATAGAGGCTTTATACTACAACGCTAAATTTTTTAAATCTCTGACAATGCAATAATTATTTATATAAATACTTTTATTTTTTTAATCTTTGGCAATGTAATATCAACAATTTTTTGATATCATAATTATAGTTCTATAGTAAGGTTTTTTCTTTTTTCTTTTTTTTTTATATAAAGGCTTTATATTATAACAATAAGTTTTTTAATCTCTGGCAATGTACTATTTATTTATACAAAAACTTTTACTTTTATTTATAACAAAATTTAAAAACTCAGTTTAGCGTTTGATGTAATTGAGGCAAAGGATTACAAGTCATATCAAATCAGAGTCAAATTAAAGAGTAATCAAATTAATAATTTAAAATTATATTTTATATGAAAATCTTTTATATTAGAAACATGTATGAATTTAATTAATTTTATTGTATAAATGAATAATTTATAATTCATAATATTATGAATAACAGTTTATAAATAAAATAATAATGATAAATTTGAAATGAATATTTTAATTATTCAAACTATAAATATCATTTTATTACATCAAAAAATTATATATATTATGAAGGTAAATGAAACATCAATTTAATAATTTGAATGTCACTTTTTATTTTTTATTTTTTTTTACAATCTCATAATGTTGTATTATGAGAAATAATTAAAGTTGAACTACAAATCATAATAAATTTGTTTAAAAATAAAATAAAATTCATTATATGAATTACATATAATAATTTAATAAATATAATTTTAAAATTTACAAAAAATTTAAGAAAAGCTTAGGTCAATAATATTTTTGCCATTGTAGCTGGTTGATTCGATTTTGATTAATTTGAGCTAGTTCAATTTTGAGTGTTAACTCAAATAAGTAGAAAATGTAATTTTCATATTTTCTAATCAAACTAACCAAGATGTCAAATAGAGGCCTAACTTGGCATATTCGTAGATTAACTTATCTTTGATCAATATAAATTTAGTTATTTACAAAAAAGTAATTTTTTAATAATTATATGAAATTAATATAGTTCTAAAACAAAGAAATGTAAAGATCATTTGATTTATATAAAAAAATCTGCATTTTCAGGCAATCTAAATTAGAATGAGTAATTTTAATTCTTTACATATAATCAAAATAAGATGTCTTCTAATAAAGGAATCACCTATTCTGCTCTATTCCCTAAGAAATGAGATTATTATTTTAATAGAAATTAAGTCAAACTTATATTATGTAGCCAATCTAATGAATATTTGATATATGGTATAAATAATATTAAAATTAAATTTACAAAATAAATTATTCAATTATTCAATGTCATGGTCATGATTTTTTACCGTGATGATACTAGAAAATAATACGACTTAAACCCTTTAAAACTCGTAACAAACCTAATTTAACTTGAAAAGGCCTATTATGGCTTTCGGTGTATCGTTCAAATATTAAAAAATCTTAAACTTACATAATCATCACTTCAAATTCTAAGGAATAAAACAAATAGGAGTTATGGATTAAACATCTCTTAAACCATGATATTTCTTTTCTTTTCTTTTATTTATTTTTTCATGACATAAATTATAGATAAAATAAGCTCCCATAAATAATCGTTAGAATTAAGGTGTTTATTCTTAACTTACATTATTTTAGTCTCATTATATATCATACTCATTAACATATAATCTTTTCATATATAATCTCATTACATTATATATTTTAATTGTTAACATTTAACTCTCATGTATACAAACTCATTCTAAACATTTCATAACATACATAAGACATAGCAAAGATAATTAAGAACATAAAGAAAATATATAATAGTAATATTTTTTAAATTATATACATAACCTTTAATGATATTTATACATAAATAATTGAGGTGACTATGAGAAATAAGTGTAGTGCCTTAATATATACATAATACTTAACTTAAATTTTTTAATCTCTATCCATATTGACGTCCTCATTTAATCCTATACTACAAAACATTGTGTGTGAGGGGAAGGAGGAGTGAGTTCCTCATGAAAAACTCAATGAGAAATTTTTATGTCCATATGTATGCTCACATGCCTTTATATGAATATATTTCTATTTACATGACACATCATTTGCATACAATATTTACATGGCATAACTTTTTGCATATAGGTAGTTAAGTTTGTGAAAAATCTACACTTGGTTTACCTTATCTTTTTTGTATAGAGGAGTCACCACACCAGCCGTGCTCTTGGGGGAGTTGCCTCATTAGTTGTATCATTTACTTTTCTTTCACACAAGAGAGACTCATCATTAGTCATGTCATACATGCATGACATTGTAATCATTTCATATAGATTGCCATCTTAACATAGCCAACTTAGACTTTTTGGGTTTCCATTTCATTCTTGAACTATCCTTGCATCACATGATATTTAAACATAATGTTTATATCATGGCATATCATATGACTTTATATTTATATAATTTGGCCTACTTTGTCTTATATACAAAACTATGATACATGCATGCAATAGACATTTAAAAACCACAATAAAACTCCTCATCTTGAATTTTTATATATAATTTATTTTCTCTTTCTCTATCTTTGTTTCGTAGCATCACACATACCTAAATTGTTGGCTTTTGTGCATTAAGAAAAGGGTTGAATTGGTGAAAAATTTAAATTTTGGAGGGTTAACAAATAATTAAAAGATAGAAAGGAAGGAAAAGAGAAATCAAGAGACAAAGATTTATAGTGGTTTGAGCATTAACCAACCTTATATCCACCCTTTAATGCTCCAACTGGATATTTCATTAACTCAGTAAGTGTTTTACAAGCTCACATTCAACTTACTATTTAGGCTCACACCTAACCCTAATTATAACTTATGTTTAAGGCAAACATGCAACCTTACAAGTTTTTCCTATGTAAGACTCATTTTGAAACCAAATACTCAAGTGTTTAATGCTCACACTTAATCTTTACAAATAATGAATACATTCTCAATTAATAAAGTACAATAACAATAAAGAGAGAGACGCTTGAGATATCAATTGTAAGAGTTTAGACATAATTAATGGTTATTCTTTTACATTCAAAGCCATTTAGTGAATTATTTATAGCTTACAACCATAAAGTAGCCATTACTAAAGAAATTATCTCCATATCTCTAAAATTTGGTAAGAAAATCATATATTTAATGCTTATCAGACAAATTTTTCAGCCAAGATGCCTCCATTGTGGTCACAATCTATGTTTTATGGTTATCTGGTTTGGCAGTCAAGATCTTTATATGTGTCTAACAACTAATGACACATAACAGTTTGTTATTTATTTCATTGACTGGCCATTGCAACACTCCACTTTGGTTCATAGATCTTGATCATAATTTTATTAGTCACTATCATAATCTATGATTGCACTAGAATAAGGGACATAAGTCACACTACATTCTAGCTTAGACGTTTTGGTTCAAAGTTACAGTCACCCTTGCCATGGTGATTACGATCTTCAAATGGCCAAATGGCTCTTTGGACACATAACATGGTTTAAATGATTTCTCGGGTGTCCATTAGAGCTCTTTTCTCTGAGGCTTGAAGGTCACGGTCAATAGGATATATTGCGATCATGATTTTGGATCGCGCTGGGGTTATTGGATGCGAAGGTGACCAAGTACTCTTATAGACCAATTAGTTCCATCTTTAACTTGAATAGCAATCACAACTTTGGAGATAATGGTCACGACTCACTTTTTATCACAATTTTCCTTTATTGGTCATGAAATACAAGCCACTTTTTAAGACTTTGAGATTTTGCTTCCTTTTGACTTGTTAACCTATTCTAATTATATTTCCTATAAGAATAACTCTTAACACATATTAGTACTTATGATTCTAAACTATCAAGATTAAAAATGAGATTTGACCAATTTAGTCCAATAATCTCTTCTTTTATGATTTTGACAACCTAGATTATCTTGTAAAGGAAAACTATGTAATATGTATATCTTAATATATTATAAGTTATGGAAGTCAAAATATGCTTGAACTATAATGTTCCTTGAGGTTGCATATGGACTATACAACTAAGTATGAAAGTTCAAAGTAGCTCTCCTTTAATTTTAGCTTCCTCTTAACCGTACCACTTATATAGTATGTTAATTTTACTTTGCACATTATATCTCTCTCACTTTGTCAAGATCAAAAAAAGGAGTAAGGATTGAAATAAAGAGAGAATTCAATGTATATACAATGATCACATTCGAACATTTATTGAGCACTTAAGTTGCATAAAATAGTAATTGATTCACTTACAAACTTAAGATTAGAAGACAATGGAAATAAATGAAAATAAAATTTTCATTAAAGTCAAATCCATTCAATACAACCAAACATATGAAGAATGTCAAACATACATAATAAATATGTATAATGACATATATGGGTCATCCAACTTTGATAAAAAAAAATACAAAAACATAAAAAGGAAAAATATAAAATATAAAATGAGAAACAAGATAGGCTAGGTTTCGTCTTTATCTTCATCACTGTCCTCCTCTTCATAATCTGATAATGACTAGGCTTAAGTTGAAGTTTCTCTTTGAGCTAAACTATGTGATCATGAATGTGAATAAGAGCCTTAAACTTTTTTAAAAGATTGTTGAGCTTTTTGTTGATGGAAACTGAAGAAATCTTAAAAGGAGGAGAAAAGGGTTCTTGGTGTAATACCTCTTCTTCTTGTCCCTCTTAGATCACCAATCTTCTCCTTTTATGATGCCTTGATGCCTTTTGAAGTTTAACTCATTAGGCTCTAAGGAAATACTTGTATGTTATTGGCTTTATTGGTTTGGCATTTAAAAGGTAATTGAAGTCCAAAGGGTTTGCATTAGTAGGATAAGAGGTTTTAAGGAAGGTTAAATTAATAGGTGTGAGAGCATCTACAGGCTTAATTGTGATATGGGTGGAAAGGAGAAATTGGCCATGTTTAGACTTACCTAAGTAGGTAAGTTGCTCAATAAGAAAAATACCAGTTTTAATGGCTTGTTCCTCAACAAGATCATAGAGGAAGCATAGGTCCTTTTAAGAGACTTTCTCATTCCCATCCCCTTAGCATTTAGAAAAAAAGGTGATTAATTTTATGTAAGAACCAAAATAGAAGATAGTTAATGTTTTTGGAAAGGAAAGTTAAATTCTCTAGTCAACTCATCATATCATAACTCCTTTATGAGATGAATTTCTCCAATCTTAGTTTGTAGAGGTAGGCAAAGACTTCTTCTTTGATCTTGAGGGCTTCAAGAGTGAAAATAGATGGAATTTTATTTATGAGGATTGGCTTATCTTGATCAACTCATATCTCTTATTATTTTCGTAGGTGATTCCTTTCATTAGGTGCAAAGGGGATTGTCTTAGATAAAGGGGGGCCATAGAGGCCTTCCCTTTTGGTTCTTTGGTAGGTTTTATCTTAGGAGCCATAAAGGACGAAAATAAGAAGTGAAAGTTGAAGGAAAAGAGAGAAATGAGATGGAGTATAAGAGAATAAAGAAGGGAATAAGAGAGTTTGAGGGAAATGAGATGGAAATGCTAGAAAAATGAAAGATATGACAAAAAAACAAGTTTATGTTGGCATAAAAAGGGTGAAAACTACTCATTTTTTCATTTAATGCAAAATTGGCCTTTGAAAGATAGCCAATTAATACCAAATAATTCTTGTAAATTACAACCACTATAGGGGATAATAATCGTGAAGTGCAAATTTTATGAGCATTATCTAGTTTGACAATGAAAAGTCACTTTAAAAATTTTTTAAAAATCACGACTGTAAAAACATAATAGTGAGCCTAAACTTTAAAATATAGTTGAAAAATAGAAGGATCTATAAATCTTGACCGTAAAAGATATTCTCGATCACGATTTATGGATCAATTTGAAAAACAAGCTTAAATACAAAAAAATTTCAATTGGCCTAATATTAAGAGATCAAATTAATGTTTAGATATTTATTTAAGCACGTGAATATGGAAAAAACTTATATGCAACTTTAATCAATCAATCTCATCATATACAAACAAACAAAGTAAAACAATTTTAACATATATATATATATATATATATATATATATATATATATATATATATATATATATATATATATATATACACACACACACACACACACACACATAAGCATTTAAAATGTGAATCAATGCAAACATTAAGGCCTTTTAAACTTAGAGAGCTCCCATCCTAACTCCCTCTTATTGAAATCCATCATTTCCTTATTAAGAGGTTTGGTGAAAATATTTATTAGTGTGTTAGTTGTGTTAATGAATTCCAATATAACATCACCATTTTGCACATGGTCTCTCAAAAAATGGTGCCTAACATATATATGTTTGCTTTCAGACTGTTTGATGGGATTCTTTGAAAGATTAATGGCAGTTATGTTGTCAAATTTGATGGGAATGTGATCAACATCTTTACTATAGTCTTTGATTTGTTATTTCATCCATGAAACTTGAGTGCAACAATAACTCATCGCTACATATTCTGCTATAATGATGGATATGAGAACCAAAACTTACTTCTTATTGAAAAAAAAAAAGATAAGACACTCACAATTAAATTTGTAAGTTTTAAAAGTGTTTTTTCTATTAAGTAAACTACTGTCATAGTTTGCATATGAATATCCAAAAAGACTAAAAAATGAATTCCTAGGATACCAATGTCTTAAATGTATAGTGCCATGCAAATATTTCAAAATCCTTTTAACTATATACAAATGAGACTCTTTAGGACATGATTGAAATCAAGAACAAAAGTCTACACTATACATGATATTGAATCTATAAGTAATAAGATAGAGAAGATAACTAATGGTACCTTTGTATTTTTCTCATTTATTGGCTTACCCAATTCATCCTTGTTAAGATTGATTATTGAGCTCATTGGTGTCTTAGCACTTTTGCAACCATCCTCTAAACTTATTGAGTAGCTCTTTTGTGTACTTAGATTGGTTAATGAAGATGCCCTCTTTGCATCGTTTGATTCATAGACCAACAAAGAATTTGAGCTCTTCGATCATACTCATTTCAAATTTCTTAGTCATACACTTAGCAAATTCCCATAAAGAGATTCATTAGTCGTATCCAAAATAATATCATCAACATAAATTTAAACAATTAGTATATCATTGTTATTATTTTTCACAAACAATGTAGTGTTAATCTTTCCATTTTCAAAATCATTTTTTAAAAGAAATGTACTAAGACTTCTATATCAAGCTCTAGGAGCTTGTTTCAATCATATAAGGCCATAGTTAAACTTTTCCAATCAAGCTTGTTAGGCCTAGACCACCATGCATGATGGCTAGAGTTCACCATCAGTGGTTATTAAAAAAATAACAAAAGCCCACTTATAAATTTTACTATAATGAGTTTATATAAATTAATGGCATCATCATATGAGCTTCCATTTATCCATGAATGAATACATGATGCATGTAATGGCATTGTTAAGCAAACATCAATATCAGGTAATGGAAGATCATCTTTAGAGCAAGCCTTGTGTAGGTCCCTATAGTCGACACACCTTCTTACCCATCCATTCTTCTTGGGTACCAGTACCAAATTGGCTAACCATTTTAGGTAATCCACTACTTTTAATAATTTGGCTCTTAGCTGCTTAGTTGTCTCATCTTTGACCAGTTATGCTTATTCTAGTCACAATCATGTAAGCGTCTATTTTATTGGCTATATATGCTAGTAGGTCGGTATTTTATGTTCAATAATCCATTGATCAACCCCTAGCATATTGTCATATGTCCATGCAAAGAATTATTAGTACTTCCTTAATAGCAGCTTGAATTTCCTTTTTTCTTTTGATGTGATGTCACTTTTGATTAGCAAAATTTTAAAATTTTTCTAAGCCCTAAGATTAAAAGTAGTGGTATGTATAGAATTAATATTAAAAATGCTAATGAAATTATGTATGCCATGCATTATACCATCAGGACAACATCACACTAATAGGCAAATTTGTCATTTATTGCTTTAAACTTTGAAATAAATGCATCATCATCCTTAAATAAACTAGAGAATAAGATGTCTGCAACATCTTCATTGGGAGGCACTTCTGTAGGCACGATTAAAGTTTGAGTTTCCCTTTTGTATTAGACTACATTCCCTCATCTATCTTCTGTCCCATTAAAGCAAATTCTTTTTTTAAAATTTAACTAAGGAGGATCTCTAGATCGCCACTAATTGGTTGCTTGCTAGCCTCATTAATTATCTCTTCAATGCTAGCCATTGCCTTAATAACTCCTTCAAACTCTTACTTCATTGCATTGGTACCTAGACCAACTTACAAGAGGATCTCTCATAATGTTATGCCATTCAAGTCATTCTCCTTCTATCTTGCCCCATATGTTAGTTGTTCTTCATTGCCTTTAATTTATGTCTGCAGGATTAATCTCCAAACATTTAACCTCTATAATGCTCTTTTACTTACCTATCTCTTATTCTTGGTAGCTAGGCTACTCTTTGATAGCTAATATATTCATCTTTTCTATAAGGTCCTCTTTGATTCATAGGGCTAATCATCCCAAGATCGCTATATGGTCCATATGGGGTCTCACTTTTCTTCTCCTTTTAACCTAAAGATTAGAGCTTCTTCTTCTTCCTCCCTAGCCTTGCTTTTGAGTTTATGACCTTCTTCTTAAGTGTCTCCAAGCTTTCTCTTATCATAAATTTCTCAGTGTTTATAAGCATATTTCTCTAAAGTGTTTTTTAGATCATATATGAAGTCCTAACATAAATGATTCTCCTTTTCTTTTTTCACTACCTCGTCTTTCTTTAAAAAGTATTTTGACAATGGTCCTTGAGGGTACTTGATCTTACACTTGTCTCTTTCATTTTAATATTCTAACCCTACTTTAGTAGACTAAGTCAGAATGTATGGAAATTCAAAAATATAGATGGCATCATTTTTAAGCTTTTGCACTAATAGGAAGTTCATCTTCTACATGATACCAGCCACTCTGGGATCCATCCACTCATCAGTGACTCTTATAACCTGAAATCCTCTTAAGTGTGGTATAGTCATGCTTAAGGTCAAAACCATTGATTTTAATGTTGAATCGATGGTAACTACCTCTCCTTCATGCAAAATCTTCACCTTTTAGTATAGGGTAGAGGGTACTGCTCCTAAAGGATGGTACAAGAGTCTTCCCCAATAATAATGAAAAGGTCACTAAAATGTCTAATAATAGTGAAAAGGTCATTAGAATGTCTAAATATATGAATTCTACCATGGGTTTATAGCCCCAGTCTTTACTAAAGTCTTAAAAGTTTCTACAATTGGCCTTTTACCATCATCATATGTTTGAATGATCATCTCTGAAATCTCTAAATTTATGGTCATCCCAAACTTCAATAACATCTTTAATAGGAATATATTGATTCTTACCCCCATCATCCACCATTACACAAAGGGTACATTTTCCCTTTACATATACTTTAATGCACAATTCCATATTATGGTTCTCTCCCTCTAATGGCAAGTCCTTATTTGTGAACATAGCCTTACCCTTGTTCAGGTTCTTTAACAAAGGAATTGCCTCAATAGGTGATGCTCCTATATATGGAAAGGCTAGATATTGCCTCAATCATTTCCTTCTTATGTTCTTTAGAGGATACCAATAATTCCCAATGCTAATTTATACAAATGTGTTCCTCAATTACTTTAGGCTGACACTCTCTTCTTTATTCTCTTTAATTGGGAACTACTTAGGTTCATTCTCCATATGAGACTTTTTGCTTGCCTTCTTATCATGATAATACCTACCACTTCTGGTGATTTGGTTTACCTAAGTCTCTACCGTTTCCTCATCACTATCTTCCCACATATTGATCTCTTTTATGGTCTTTCCCTTTTCTTTGCTAGAGCTTTCCTATATATTGATCGGAAAAACTATTGTAGTGACATCTATTGTTGTGATCTCTTTGAGGCCATCATCATAACCTCTTTATCGATTTTTAATCTCACTATGAAGGTTCCTTAAGTAGGGAGGCAATACATTTCAATAATTAGAGAGAATGTTCTACCAAATGCTTAGTTGTCCTAGTGTAGGTGAGACAATCATCTTAGAGTTAATCAGATCATGTATCTCATGGCCAAGTCTATAGCATTTATTGGTGCAATGATCAGTATCTTGGTGAAAGGCATAATAGGCATTAACATTAATCCCTTAGCAAAGGAATTGGTAATGGCCTTAATGGCAGTAATTTCAGAAGTCCTTTACTATAGAGTCATTAAAAAGCCTTAGAAAATGTGATGCCTAAGTCTCTAAATTGCCTTGACGATTATATTAGTGTCACATCAATGGCTTTGTGTGCATTTGATTGTCCTTGTGGCTAGTAGCTCATTTACCCTGAATACTATTTTTTAGAGTTTGACCTTAACTCTTCTACTTGGATTCTTACCTCCCTCAAATCTTCAAAATTTAGAAACATGTACCAGTTTCCAATAAAGCTCCTTTGATGACCATTTTAACTTGCTCTCTTGTATTGGCCTTATCTTTACCTCTCAAGTCATTCTCTTTTATCTTTTAAGATAATCATCAAAACCTTCATTTTTATTATACTTAGCCTCTAGGTCTTGAAGAGTGAACTTTGAGAAATGACCTAAGACACTTGATCTCACTAATGACAAGTCATTAAATCATTACTTTTCTAATAACATGTTACATTAAGCATTGTAACTATCAATTATCTCCATAATGATTAAGTCCCCTCTCTCAAGTAGTCACTTAACTTTGCAATTCTATTTCATAGAACCATCTATTGATGTGAACTAGAAAAAAATCACTCATTTAGATTTAGTAATCCTTCAAATGATAGCAATAGGTTAAGTGGGTATATCTACTCATCAATTAACCTAACAAGAGCAATTCTAGGTTTATTTCAATTTACAATCTCTTGATCTATAAATGAAACACAAATCATGCAATTGGTAACTAGGCAATTAAAAACATTAGGTTCAAAAATCATTCACTGGCAAAAAAATATAATAAAATCCCAATATAGTCATTAAAATAATAAATCAATCAATCTCTTCCATAGCTACATCAAGGTTTTAGATAAAAAATTTAGCCTGACATACTAATAAAGTAAGATAAATCCAATATTTAAAGCATCATCTTTGATAAAAGAATAAAGAATAAAGAGAAGGAAAGATGAAATCTCTAAACTAACTTGATGAATCTCCTTCTCCTTTTCTTCTTTTTCCTCAATCAAGTGATCTCTTGAACTCTTGCTCTTAATCTTAGATAAAAGCTTTGTTTTTCTTGTTTTCTCTCTTCAAAATGCCTCTTTTGACTGTTCAAAAGGTATTTTTTCACCATTCTCTTCCTTTTTAGGAGAAACCCTTAATGTTTTCCTTTTATACTCCTTTAAAAGTGTTAAAACATAAGCTAAAAAGTAGCATTCATAATGCCCATGTCGCAGCCTACAAACTTATTACAAGCATTACAAGAATGACGACCAATGTTTGCAAGAAAGTCACAACTTACAACATTTTTTGTAGGCACGACAACTAGCTATTGCTCTTTACTTGTCAAAATTTTTTGCTTGATCCCTAAAGTTGTCAGTTTTGCTTGTTTTGATCTAATTTCTCTTGAAACTTGCTAAAACACCTATGAAATATCTAAATGTGGGAAATAACATAAATTCATTTAAAATAACTTAATTTCACCATAAAATTACATCAAACCAAGCTTAAAAATTACTAAAATACTATGAACAAATTAAGCCTAACAATTTCCTCCATACTTGAACTGTTACTTATCCCCATGTAACAAAGAATAGATAAACAAAATCTTTCATAACTTTTACAAAGCATATATCTTCACCATGCTTGCAATGATAGTCATTTAGGTACCACATTAAATAAATAAATTACTTTGAAAAGGAAACTGACTCATTCATGGAAAGTTAGAAATAATAAGGCTATAATTTACATGTATATCACAATAATTATTCTATCTACACTATCAATAGATATAATAATGGTATAAATATGTTGAATCACCATTATCTTCATTAATTAATGATGAAAAGAATAGCTTTAAGCATATGAGATCATTGGGATTCAACTTTCTTTTAAGCATGTTATTTTTCTACTTTTCTTTTTCTATCTCGAAGAGTTAATATGCTTTTTTACTTAAATATAAATATGGGTAATGAAAGCACTTGGTTACTCAATATGTAACCTCATTTGAAATGTGTTGATACTCATGCTTTTAATTTGTTATTTTATGCAAAAATTGATATTGTATATGGAGATTCTTGGTCATTAAGCATACTAAAAACAATAAAATAGTTATTTCTCTTTTTTTTATTTTACTTTTATTACTATTAAATCATATCTCACAAACTACTTTATTAATGTTAATTTAAAAAGCATAATAACAATTCATCTTTCACTTAAGCTCATGCAATCATATCTATCCATAGGTAGCTAAATTACTTACTTCAGCATGCATGCAAAATATAATCTTATTGAATTCAAGCTATCCTAAATTCATAAGTTGCACTTCAAAACTCAGTAACTAACACAAGACTCATTTATCTCAAATTCATCACAAGAATGACATCATCTTTTGTAGTAACTCATAGTTATTACTAAATAAAGCATAACAACGTTATAAATCATTAAAAATTTTGGTCTATTTAGCCTTGTATATAGGTGCAAGCATAATATAGGTTCAAGCATACTATCATAATCCTCTCTCCTCACTTAAATATGACATCGTTCTTAATGACATGCATTCTTAAGCATAAAAGATAAAAGAGGTAATATGGAAACAAATACTTTCTTTTCATCTTGGTTGAAGGTTGATTGCATCCAAATCCTCCTTATGGCTTACATTACCATTAATACTAAAAAAACCAAGAAAAATCAAGTATCAAATTCAAGATAAAAGAAAAAGAACATAAAATAACTAAAAGAGATAGGAGAATGTAAAAGAAAATCTAATTCAACATATCCATCACATTATAACATTGTTCCAACATGTCATGCAAAATAAACATAATAAGCACAACTTTTGTGTATATGCACCTTACATGATCAACATGAGCATATCTCAAAAATCCAAACAAAATATGAAAACAACTAAAGATAACATCTCTTACATCGTCATAAAGAAAAGGACATCAAACATCATTATTAACAAAAGAAAAACCACCTTATAAAAGTGCCTCAAGAAGTATCTAGAGGATAAGGAAAATTGACGTTGGCTTAAGATAGATATTGCCTTAACTTATAGTTTTAGTGCTTTTTCACTCTCTCCATTCTTACAAGGCTTGCATCCATGGTGTCTAACCACTAAAGAATTTGGTTCCATACTCCTTTTTGATGTGTACTTGTTTGATCCTCTTAGTGTGGGAGAAAATTACAAATATGGTATAATGGGTATATCATCTTCACTCTCCTCATTCTCTAATGAATCTTCCCTTTTTGGTACCTGGCTCCTACTTACCTCTTCTCTAAGCTTCTTTGGTTAATAAGTGTTGTTATTCTAAATTTGGATGTCACAATTCCTATCCTTCTAAGTACAAAAAAGGTCCAAAGTCCCTATACTAGGCAAAACTTCCTCATCAGTTTATGTAGGGTCAAATCTATATAAGAGAATTGCCAAACCTGTGACAATCTAGCCTCAACCCATAACTTTCCTAGGGTTCTTAGTTAAACTCATCAAATTTTAGAAAAAGTGGTAAGCAGTGGAGACTTACAACTTATTTTTAACACACAAGAAGAAAAAGATTTCTTATTTAGACACTTTGACCAACTCTTATTTTCCAAAAATAACAAAGGTCATGAACTTATGAAGGATCAGGCACCATCTATCCCTAATGGTTCTACTTGAAGTTTAATGATAAATCAAACCCTTAAGTCCCAAATTGTTGTATGAAAAGGCACTTATACTAAAGTTCTTAAGTTGGTCACACATTTCCTCTCTAAGAAAACAAAAAGCATCTCTTATGACATTTTGATTAATTTTATAACTCTTACCTAAGAGTCTAAAAGATAGAATTGACTCATTTTCATAATCAAAGTATAATGTAGAAAAGAACTTAAGATTAAGCAGTTTATAAGAATGAAGTGTTGTGAATGAAAACTTTGCCCATCCCAACCTACCTAGTAAGTCTTTCATCCTATCATAAATTTCTAATTACACAAGAGTGGGTTCATTTGGAAAATGTCATGAAACATACACTCTAAAGTTAAGAGATAGAAGTTTTTCACCTTTTTCATCACTTAGGCTTGGATCCACTTGGCTAAGTCGTAGCCTATGACTTTAGTTGTAAGCGTGACAATAGCCTAACTTGATGGTGGCAAATTTTTGATCCCCTATTGAAAAATAACTTAAAACACATTGTAAACACAAGAATAATGATAAAAATGATTAAATTAGGTCTTTAAACATGTAAATTCCATTTCTAACTAAATGTAAAACATTAAATAAACATCATCAAATATCAAGCAAACATCAATAAACTTAAGATAAACATCTTCGAACTTTATTTAAAAATAAAATGCACTAGACATAAAAAGAAAATTCATACTTCTAGAAACCAAAAACACAACATCCATAAGATTAAAACCTCAACCTATTTATTTCTAATCTTTCTTTGGCCTACCCTTCCACTTTTAGCTTTTGGAGGTCTTCCTTTTCCTCTTTTATATTTGGGTGCCTCTTTTCATTACTTTTCTTTATCATCCTGCTCTCTTGAAGACTCTTCAATCACTATATCTATGTTAACTCCTTTAGCTCTACCCTTCATGGCCACTATCTACTTAAGAGTAAATGGGCATCCACTCTCTTTAAGAACAGCTCTATGGTAAGCATAGAAGGTTGTAGCTTACTCTACAATGAAGGCCTTGGCTGGTAGAGGTGGGATTCTTAGCTTAGGCATCTTAAGAAATGGTGGTGCATTATATTAGGATGGTTCTTTTTTTATGTTAGGTTTCATAGGGTATGTTTTCTTTTCTTCAATTGATGTTTAAGGTGAAAATTACTACAAAAGTGTAAATTCTCTATACTTATAGGGAATGGTACTCATCCTAATCCTAATAGGACTAGAAAAACCAAATCCTAATGGGTTTTGAATTTTTAAAGTCTATGAAATCTTTCTATATGTATAGACTAAACAAAAGCTACCTAACTTCATCTAATTTACTATTTTTAAATGGAAATCAATTGAAGACAACTTAAGCAGGTGTCAAGAATATTTTTAATGGAAAAACTTAGCAAGTAACAATTAAACATCAAATACACATCAAGTATCAAACGAAATGGTTACCACCCTTTTGAAAAATTTTAAAGTTGATTTGCTTAGGTTATCTTCATTTTCTCTCATCTTCTCCATAACAAACCTATTAAGAATGAAACTAAGAACTAAGTAATTAAAATACATAAAATTGCAATGTAAAATAAAACTTAGATGCCTTTTAACAACACTATTTTAAGGTCTTCTAGTTTGGCCCTTCTTATCTTCATTTGGGTATAATGGTGTAGTGAAAGACTTCTTCATTCTAGTAGGGCTTGAGACATTATCCATTCATCTTAAAAATTTTTCCTTTTTGATTTTTGATATTAATCGCTCCATGGAAATAAGCTTTCATCACCGTAAAAGGTCCTAACCATCAAAACTTCAATTTGTCTAGAAACAACTTTAAATGAGACTTAAAGAGCAACACTTATTGTCTTTCTTAAAAATCTCATTAGACTATATGTTTTTCATGCAATTTCTTTGTCTTCTCTTTATGTATCATGGCATTCTCATATGAATCCAACCTTAGCTCAAGTTGTTCTTTTCTCTCTTCTTCTTCCTCTTGATTAACCTTGTATATCTTTCAATAACTTTCTTCCATAATTGATATCTTCTTGGACTTATACACATCATACAAATCAAATTCCAATCGATCATCTCCCACTCTCAATGTAAACTTTCCTAACTCAACATCTATAAGAGTTCTACCCATGGCTAGGAATGGTCTCCCAATGATTAGTGGCATCATATAATATTCTTCAAAGTCTAGCACCATAAGATTTATTAGAAAAATGAATTTATCCACCTTAATAAGGATGTCTTGAACAATTCCCATAAGATATTTAATTGATTTATCTGCTAGTTGCAATTATATCCTTATTTCATTTATCTCTCCTATCGTTAATTCCTTAAAAAGAGATAAATACATTAAATTAATACTAGACCCAATATCATAAAAAGCTTTATCAAATTTTAATTCATTAAAAGTGTAGGGTACAGTAAAACTCCTTAGATCCCTAACTTTTAAGGAAACTTTTTTATAAAATAGCATTACTCTTCCATGAGGGTCATAACCTCGCTCCCCTTAAACTTATTCTTATTTGAAATCATGTTGTTGAGAAATTTTCCATACGAAGGCATTTGAGCTAATGCTTTAAGGAATGGAATATTGACGTGTATCTTCTTGAAAACTTCAAGGAACTTTGCAAAATCTTTGGTTGTTTTATGATCTCTTTGACTTTTTAACCTTTAAAGGATAAAATATGAGGTATATATGGTTGAACTATTAGAGTGGAGGGTAAGCTTTTTTCACATTTACTTTTTATGATTCCTCCATCTTTTACTTTTGAATTGCTTATTGCTTCGCTAGTTTCTTAGACTCACTAACTCTATTTTCTACCACTTCTCAAATTAATGCTTTCACGTGCTCTTGTGGGTTACTTAGACCACTAATGCATAAATGGATTAAGAATGTTGCTTACTAATTTGATCAAATTTAGCATCCAATCTCTTCAAAGCTTCATCTTGTACATCCATTCTTTCTTTGGTTTTTATAATGAATTTCTCCATCATGACTTCCAAACCTAATTTCTTGTCTTGTTACTATTAAGTTTGAAAACCTGTAGGTACTTATGGTCTTAAGGCATTGTTCCCACTCTGAGAGAAATTAGGATGATTCCTCCAACTAGGAATGTAAGAATTAGAGTATGGGTTTTTTCCTTGTCTATTATTAAATTCCCTATAAATTTTACTTGCTCGATATTTAAAGAAGCGAACAGGTTGCCCACCTAACAATATGTGCTCACATGACCACTTCCTCTATAAAGCTTACAAATACTCATTTGCATTGTTAGAGAAGCCATGGAATTGCAATTCATGGCATTAATTTTAATTAACCAATCTTTAAAACACCAGCTACCTTTCTCAACCTTGATCTTTTACATAGCCATTAATAATTGTTGGTTGCCATCTTTCTAAGCAATTAATGAGCTACATCTTCTGTCTTTTCCATAAGAGCTCTACTTGTAGCAACATCTAGTGTGCTCCTTAATGATGGACTTAAACCATTGTAGAATGTTTGCAAGATAAGCCGCTTTTACAAACCATGATAAGACACTTCCTCAACAACTCCTTAAATCTATCCCAACTCTCATAGAGAGACTTTCTTTCCATTTAAGCATAAGAAAATATATCATTCCTCAACTATCCATCTTCACTAGTGGATAGAACTTATTCAAAAAAGTTTACGATAATTGCTCTACATGGTAATTAAGCCTAAAACTATTGAATGATACCAATACTTAGCTTGGTCTCTAAGTGAAAAGGCAAAATAATCTTAACTTGATAGCATCATCTGAGACTCCATTTTACTTAAATTTATCATAAATCTCTAAGAATGTTATTCTATGAATATGTGGATCTTTATATGGTAAAACTCCAAATCGATTGTTTTAAACCATTTGAATGATTTTTAGCTTGATCTCAAAATTGTTGGTATTAACAACTGGTCTTGTAACTCTAGGTTAAGGTTCATTTAGTAATGAAACACTATAGTCCCTTATAAACCTTTCATTATCTTGATTATTTGCCAGTAGTTACCTTATACTATGCTCTTCCAATCTTTGTCTTCTTCTACCCACTCTAAGAGTTCTTTCAATCTCAAGATCTTATTCTAGTAGGTCTAGATTCCAGTCCTTCACATACAGGATGAAGATTTGCACTTGAAACAAAAAAAATATATAATTTCTATATTAAGAATTGAATTAAAGCTTTCCATATCAAAGCATTGTGTCCCCAATAATGGTGCCAATTTTTTGAATCTTTAGGGATAGGCTTATGATTTCCTAGTATTCTCTCTCTTTAAGTCTCCTTTTGATACGTATTTAGCTTTCTAATGGCTGCAAGTATAATGGATTGTTTAAGAAATAATAATGCATAAGTGAGTACAAATATTGTGTTATAAAGATAAAGATAATAAATATTGAAATATGATGATTCTATTTTTATCTAGAAAATAGCAACTTGACATCTTAACTAAAATGACTAATGCAGTGAAAATAAATTAACATAATTAACAATGGAAAAAAGATAAAAGCAATAAGAAAGAAAACCCTATGATAAACAACCTAAGACACTTGATTTCACTAATGGAAAATCATGAAATCATTACTCTTCTAGCAACATATTAGATTAAAAATTGCACTGATCGATCATCTCTACATTGATCAAGTTCTCTTTTTTCGAGTAGTTACTTAACATTACAATTCTATTTCACAGAACCATCTCTTGATGTAAACTAAAAAAAAATCATTCATTTAAATCTAACAATCTTTTAAATGATAGCAATATGCTAAATGGGTATCTCTACTCGTCAATTAACCCAAGGGGAGTGATTCTTGATTTATTATAATTTATAATTTCTCAATTTATAAGTGAAACACAGATCATGTAATTGGTGGCTATGTAATTACAAGTATTAAGTTTAAAAATCATTCACTTACAAATGAACAAAATCCCAATATAATCATTAAAATCATAAATTAATAAATCTTTTCCATGGCACATCAAGGTTATAGATAGAATATTTAGTCTAACATACTAACAAAACAAGATAATTCTAATAGTAAAAGGATCATCTTTGATAAACGAATAAAGAACAAAGAGAAGGGAAAATGAAATCTCCAAACTAGCTTGATGAATCTCCTTCTCCTCTTCTTCTTCTTCTTCTTCTTCCTAAGTGATCTCCTAAGCTTGTACACTTAATCTTGGATAAAAGCTTTGTTTATCTTATTTTCTCTCTTTAAAATGCCTCTTTCGAGTGCTTAAAAGGCCACTTTTTAGCCTTCTCTTTCTAACCTCTTTTGAGTGTTCATCCATCTATTAATAGGGATAATAAATATGTATGATCCCTCAAACTAAGTAAAGTGAAAATTCCAAAGAGTAATGCATAATTTTTGTACACTAAAGAACTAGAATGTATATAGTTTTTACAAAAGAATTATCTTTTCATAGAGGGGCATTTACATGAATAATAAAGGAATGGGACAAATGTATACATGAAGAGGATTCTCTTTTTAAGATAGAGAATCAGGTATTCAAAAATATTTACATCAATGGGGAAAATTTTATAAGATCTATATATGCTTTTTAGGGATTTACACTCTCCTTTGGAAGAAAAATAAATCAAACAAGATAGGTATCCTATTCTATGGTACTAGAGTTCTTATGTGAGATTATAGGTTTAGAGGGTTGATGGCTCATATACCCTTAATTCGATATATTGAAATGTACTTAGCTTATGAGTAGTAAGCTCTTTGTATAATCTCTTAAGCCTGAATTGAGCTTAAGTCTCAAGTTTGAAAAACCTTTCAGTTAGATACAGGGTTGACCTAATGTATATGGTGTGTGTAATTCGACTGAATGCACTGGACAATTCAAATAATAAGGGCAAAATTTTTAACAAAAAACAAAAGATCATTAGAGTATGAAGTCAATTCTATTAGTCTCTAATGGAATTGTCATTGTGAGTGCCTTATTTATTTCACAATTGTACTCGAATGACTAAAATCATGATTACAACTCACATTCTTTTATCGATTATTGAGGGATTGAGATGACATGGGTTATTCTTTGGTACAACCTTGAGTAGTGGTACATGAGAGGATCAGTGGGGTATTCAAGGATAGGTCATTCGTTAAGTAAAGGACCATGTGAAGAATCAAGTGGTCAATGAGGGACTTGGAGGGTTAATACTTTGCTAATTCCTTGAAACTTGACTAGAGTTGCCACCCAACTTCTCTAGGAACAAAATTATGGGTAAAGATGGATTTTGGTCCAAATAAGTCAACCAAAAGGTCTAGCCACCATTAGAGACCAAGTTCGGGAATCAGGTATGACTTGGAGAAAATGTTAGGCACTCCTATGTCACTTAGACTTTGAGATATGGCCTTTAACAACATATGTTTTAAATTATAAGTTTTATCTTCATTAATTACTTAGTCCATATTATAATGGCTCTAAACATACACCTAGTGTCCTTTCATACATCCATATCAAACATAATATGTATTTTCATTCACCATAGGGATAAAGGGATACATGACTAAATAGGGGATTTCATGAAATCAAATAATCAAAAATATAATGTGCAAATATTAACCCTCAAAACTTGCAAAAGAAGGCATAAATTAATGCTTATAATTTATGAAAAGAACAATCCCTACATCTAATCATGGTAACATAATATGGAAGAGTGATATTATCTTTGCCTTACTTAGGGGATACATTAAATCCTCATCATAAGATACCCATCACATATGCCAAAATAATACATGATATGCATGCCTAAACATATTACCCTAACATCAAATATCCTCAAATGCTCAATAAAAGTGCATACAATGCATCCATAATATGTATAATATCATAAAAGTATGAGTATTGAAAGATAAGGCAATTATAACATATATCGATCATAAGCATAATATAAGGAGGAGTCATGGGATCCTTGATATATACAACCCACTCAAGTTGCTCCTAAACATAATCAACACATCAATGATGATGGAGGAATGCATTCCTAGCCATAAATAAAGAACAAATGCATCCTTTAACTAGTGTATGTGTGTGGTGACAAAATAAGTTAAATGGATCAAGTGGAAAAAATATGGAATGGTTAAATAGGGCTCATAGGTGTCTATAGCCTACCTAATGACATCTATTTACAATTCACAACATAGATTTGGAGAGAGCTAGTTTGGCCATGAGAAGGGCCAATCAACGCCCTCAAAAGATTGTGTTCATAGGCATGATAAAGAACAAAATAAGATGCATCAAATAAGTAAAAAATTAAAAAGAATTTAAGGTTTATTGGCTTTTTAGCCTCTCTTTATCACTTTCTATTCAACCACATGCATAAATGGGATAAAAAAGGTGATAATCAAGCCATATTTAAGGCTATAAAATTCCACCAAATAGTATTTAAACATAAAATATAGCTAATAATATAGAACAAAGGTCTTTGGTTATTGCAGTCTATCTCATGCTATCAATTTTTAGGTCCTAGAGATAAAAAAAAAAAAAAAAGATTAAAAATCCAAGAGAAAAGAAAAAGAGGCATTATTGTGAATAGTACCTGTGAGCACTACTAATTGTTTGTACAACCTAACTGGTGGTTTGTACAAACCATAAAGATTACTATATAGATAATTAGATATTTAAATGGACCTTTGGGTAAAAAAAAAAAAAAAGAAGAAGAAGAAGATAAAAGGATGAAGAACAGGAAAAGATGGTCGACATTAGCTCATAGCCTTCAAAGGTACCATAGGAGGTGTGATTCTTCTCCAAAAGCAAAGATTCCAATGTAAAGGAAGGATATATTTGGTCATTTATCTTAAACCTTAAGTGTAGGTGGAATAGTTATAGACTTTCTATGAATAGGTGAGTGTTTATAACTCTAAATATTCATGTTGACAATAATTCCTTTGGAAAAATTAGCCTCCTCTCACCCTTTAAAAGGTGACATATTTATAGAGAAAAAATGGTGGTCCTATGTTACGTGGTATATACTGTATCTTATTCTCTCTCTCTCTCTCTCTCTCTCTCTGTGGATAAAATAACTTAATATTTTGGAACTAGTAGATTATTCAGGTCACTATTGCATGTTATTTGCTTTTTTTGGCTTTTAATGAGTTGTCTATGTAACCATCTAAGTTGGTTGTACATACATCTAAGTTGGATATAAACCATTTGTGAATTTTTTTTTTAAACTTGAATTTTTAATCTTAGGTGTTTGAAAGGTATTTTAGTTCAAAGTTCATTAAAACATTGCCCCTTCGTTCAAACGTTGCCCGCCCTTCTTTAGCATTGTTTTCTTTACTCTTTTGGAAATGAGTTCAATAAAGTTTTCGTCATTGAGCTTGTATTCTAATAATTCAAAATTTCAATATTCACATCTAGTAAAACACCAAATGCCTAAATGGAAATCGAATATAAAAAATTAATTGGATTAATGAAGTTTAAAAGTAGAGTGTTTGAAGTTAATTGAAAAGTAATATTGTTTGATATGAACTTGAAAGTACAACTAAAAAATAATAAAGTTAAATAGAAATTAGAAGAAAATTTAGAAAAAAGATGGAATAATTATGATAAAAACTTTGCTTGATTTGCAATGTTGAATTTTGCTGGTATCATTAGATAATAATTTGTCTTTTTGTCCATTTTCCTTCTACCTTATATAAGGTCTTCAAAGATGACCATATTCATATTTGTTAACTACATCTAGAAATAATCTCCAAACTCAGAGAAAAATTGAATAGTGATCCATTAGAAATCATTTCTCATGAATCCTTAGCTCCAATCTTACAAACTGCTTCATTTACTCACCTTCAAAATTTTAGCTCCACATCCATTCAGTTTCTCTAACTACTGTCATTATTTTTCACATGCATTAAATTAATTTTACTTAATTTTGTTAAGTAAAAAATTATTTAACTAATTATATAATTATTGAACTAAATATTTAAAAATTAATTAAACTGAATCAAGTTAATTTATGTTAGATACAAACCGTTTGATTTCATGTTCTCCTCTTCTAGAATTTCCAACTTTTATCTTGAAGAATAATTCAAATTATTAAATTTTTTAAGGGAAAATACAATACATTATTTTAATTTTAGAATTTCAATAAATTATTAAATAAATGTTGCAATAGGTAATATTAAAGTAATTATAGAAATAATTATATATTTTTTATGTAATGCTTTCCATTTTTAATGTCTTACATCTTTTTAAACAAATTCTTTTTATGTGAAGTGTAATTTTATATTTGCAGTTTCGCTAATCCGAGGTATATATCATAGATGTTGATTTTGTATGTACTATTTATATCTAACATAAATATTATAAAGCAATGATAGGTGTCACATTGAGTGACAACTACAGTGTTGTCGCTCCTAAGAGCACGTTTGGGCCCATTTTTTTTACATTAGATAAATAATTTTTTCAATTCCATTTTTAGTTTATGTTTTTTTTTTCTTTAGATTAAATTTTGTATCTCTTTGGTTCTTTTTTTGTATCTTAAAAAAAAAAGTAACGAGCCAAACCTGACCCTGATGATAATGGTAAACCATACTAGACCGTGTTTAGCTCTATATTTTGGATAAAAAATTTATTCACTTTGTTTACAAAATTTGTTCATTTTTCTGTATGTTGTTTGAACAAATTTTGTATTTCAAATTTGGATATAAAATTTATTCATTTTGAATAAAGAATTTATTCATTAATTTATTTACTTTTTGTACACAGTTGAATAAAGTTTATATGTGATACTACAACATTCAAGGTTGCCAAACATGGCCTTAGGTGCTACACATGCACTTGCACTTTCCTCATATCATATAGTATTATGGATTCAGACATACATATCACCTCAAATGGGATGTGGCTAATTAATATGACAAAGGTACCTCTAATGTTCCTTCCCTTTTATTTCCTTTTCCAAATTTTCTTAATTTTCTTGAACTAAAAAGAAAAATTGTTTGCCTTACATTAAAAATAAGGATGTACAAATAAAATAAAAAAAAAGTCCCTTTTACAAAAAAAAAAAAGAAAAAGGAAGGGATGTATATAGGTATATACATAATTAAGAATAAGGTACTTATATGAAGAAATATATTTACATAGTAGGGAGTGAGAGTGCATAAGTATTTAAATAAGGGGATTTGATTTTTACATCCATCGAAAAGGCAAATAAATCATACGTTTACATGGGGAGGACTTGAACATGTTCTTTTGGTAACTTCAACCCTCCTTTTGAAAAATGCAAATAAGAAAGGTGACCTATTTCAAGGTGCTATTGGCTCCTATATGTGCCTAATAGTTAGAAAGGTTATTATAGTTAATAGCTCCTATAAGCTTGAGGGACGGTTGTCATATACCCCTCCATTTGATATACTTGAAAGTACTTGGCTTACAAGTGATGAATTTATTGGACCATCTCCTAAGCCCAAACGGAGCATAAATCTCAAATTTGGAGAACCCATCGGTTGTCTAAAGAGCAAACTTAGTCCATGTGAAAAAGTGTTGAGGCTAAATGAATGTAATGGATTATTAACAATAAGGATAATATTATTAAAGTTAACTAGAGATTCAACATAAAATCAATTTCATTAGCCCCCAACATAGTTGCCATTAGGAGTGGGCATTCGGTTAAAATTGAATCAAACTGAACTAAAAAATAAAAATTGAATTTAAAAAAATTAATTGAACTGAACTGAAATATATTAAATATCAAACTGAATTGAATTAAATAGGTTTGATTCAATTCAGTTCGATTAATTGTTTTGGATCTCTTTAAAGCCTATTTTTATGGGCTTAATTTTTTTATTCTAAATTCAATTCATAATCAACTCATTTTTTAAGGGCTTTGTAATATTATTAAAATTATACTTCCATATAAATTTCATAAACAAAACTAATATTATAAATCTCATACAAATTCTAAAAAATTAAATATCACAATCCATATAAATTCTAAATATTACAATTACCATATAAATTATGAATATTACAATTACCATATAAATTCAAAATTAAACTAAATATTACGAAGGAGAGGCAAAAACCACTGTTGGTCAAGACTCATTCGAATCACAAAAGGGAGGCAAAAACCAAAAGCTAAGACCAACATAACCATGTTGCCAGAATAGCCAAGTAGTAATTGCAGAAAAACTCAAACAAATAAAAACTGTGAATTAACACCAATATAGAGAGAACTGTTCCTATATCTATTCATGAATCACAAGAGCAACGATAGGCATACATAAAAAATATATATATATTAAATTATAATTAAGAAGAATAAGAAATTATCGCACTGGTGAACATAGTAGAACTCAACCTATCATATCCATTATGGAGTATCAACCCAACATATCAAGAATTAATTCAAATTATAATGCAAAAATGCACTAAATCGTAAAGTTTAACATGTGTCATATGAATATAAAAAAATAAAAATTGAAATTAGGAAACAACAATTCTACAAATAAATAAACAAATTGAAAAAAAAGCCTAAAGGAGGAATTAATATGGAGCATGCAATAATAAGATTGAGTTAATCACTAATTGTTTTGTCGCTGATCTCAAGTAGTATAGTCATGGCAAGAGATTCAATAAACCCCTCGAATCCATCAGTGGATAAAATAAGAAGGTTAAGACTATGTATAAAGAGGTCCAAGTCTCAAATAACAAAAATTTAAGACTATTAGAGCAGTAAATAAAAGAAATATGGAGCCAGAAAAAGGAAAGCAAGGACGATGAGGAAGGAGGTGGCTGGTTGGAATGAAGATGACGAGGAAGGAGAGATGGTTGGCATGGAAGGGCTAGGTCATGGTGGCTAGCAATAGATGTAGAAATGGTTTGACAGAATTAGATTTAGGTTTAATATTAGTATATAAACATCTTATGCAAAATGACATAGTATAGGGAATTTGGTCGATTCAACTTTTTGAATTTGCTAAAATGTAAAATTGAACTAAACCGATAAAATCAAAAATTTTTAATATTTATGATCAAATCAAATAAAATTTTCTAATAAATTGAACCAAATTTTTGAAATTGACCAGTTCAATCGGTTATCTAGGTTAAAATCAAGAACTGCCCACCCCTAGTTGCCACTGTAAACTCCTCAATTTTTGTATTTATGCTCAAATGAGTGAAATCTTGCTTACGACTTCTAACCTTTTATCGACTATTGGGGAATGAAAGGACGACATTCAAACAGTGATACAAACCCATTTCATGGCACATAGTTAAGACCATTAGGGGGGTCCTTAAGAATGATTCATGATACTTGAAATCTCTATAAAGAGCTAAATGGTCAACGAGAGACCATGGCTAGGCAATTCTTTGGTACCACCCCTAAATCTAAATGGAGTCACCACCTAACTTTGGCTGAGATAAAATTCTAAGCAAGGATGGATTCTAAGCCTAATAGGTCAATTAAAAGGCCCAAGTCGTCTTCTCTCCATCATATTAGGTTTGAAAATTGGAAACAGCATGGGGAAGAGGTTGAGTACCCCAAAACTACTAAGATTTAAGGATTCGACCTTTAAGCATTTTTGGTTCATAATTATGATTTTACCCATATTATTAATTAGTCCATATTAGATGGTCTAAATACATTCATCTAGCACATTCCACTTCACCCATATCACATATGCATTACAAACATTATGAAGGTTACATATATAAGCATTATAAAGTTTTACATGCAATGAACTTGAATGAATAATAAATATGCATAAAAAAGGAGTATTTGAACTTGTAAAATGAAACATATGTTGGTGCTAAACCATAAACTAAAGTAAGTGAAAACAACCTCTAAGGTCTCATGTGAAAAGTAACCTTGTCAAGGCACACCACAACATCTAAAGAAATGAGAGACTTACCCTGCTATATCTATGTTATTACACACACAATCATATTAAAGGTCAAATAGAGAACTTAGATTGTCATCGATGTTAATCATTTAACACATTAAACACAAGCAAATATGTCAAATCAAATACGAAACATAAACATAAAATGGGCATAATAAAATTAACACATGATGCATGGAATTAGTAGATCGTATATGAAGGTTGGTAGGCCTTAGGCAAAGATTTTAAAGGTAAACTTAGGAATCATAGGACCATGAATTCCTCCTCCATGATGCTTTAAAAAGTCTTTTCATATCAAAGAACATCACCTAATGCACCTTAGCCATAAAAAGGGCTAAGATGCTAAGAGAAAGGTTAAGAGATAACCAAAAGAAAGACTTAAATGATTTACTCCTAAGTCATCAATCAAAACATGAGGAAAAGAAGAACTAAGGGATCATAGGGCAGCAAACCCTTATTTTTTTGAATATGAAATCATCAAGATGAGATAGAGAAGGGTGTGCAAGCTTATTAACTTGTCACCCTATTCTTCTAGTGATGAAGATAAAGGTATATAAACATGTAAAAATAATATAAATGAATTCCAAAATCAAAGGAATCAAATTACCATAATGGTTGCAACCCTTCTCCTTATCACATTCCTAAAGATACAATTCTAAGCTTAAAGCAAGTGAGATTAAAAAAAACATTAATTAAGATATTTTAACACATTAAAACATGTATTTTAGGTTGTTCCTTTCCTTTAAGGTAAAGAATAGGGATCATGGGTATGGTAACCTGCCTCACTTTTACTATAGATGACTCATAAGACCATAAAAGAAATATAAAAACTCAAAAAGAAAGAAAAGAAAGAAGGCAGAAGAAGACTATTGTAAGTAGTAAAATATGGTTGTACAAACTAATTAGTGGTATGTGCAGCCATTTTAGGTGCTTGTATAAACTACAAATCAGTATGTACAAACCTCTTTGACTACATATTTTATAAAAAGGAAAAGAAAAGGAAGAAGAAGAAGGAGGGGTAGTTTAGTCCTTAGATGCTCTTTTAGTGTTTGTTACCCTTAAAGGCAATTTAGTATGAAGAACATTCTCCAAATGCTTAAGGAAACAATGAAAAATGTGATTCAAATATTTGGTTATACCTTGAATCCTTTGTTTAGGTGTTAGGTGTTTGGATTTTCTATGTAAAGGGTGAGTTTCAAGGTTTGAGATAAGAATTTAGTAGAATTTTGGTAGGGTTTTTTCAAAACACTCCTCTCCTTCCATGGGAAAGTATTTAAAGAGGTAAGGAAAGTGTATATGAGCTTAATGGCTTGAATTACACTTAATCTTAAACCTCTCATAGATAAGAATAAGGAATCTTTTAAAGAATAAGGTTTGTAAGTTATCTATACAGCTAAGGGGATGACTGTACAAACTTGTGGTTGGTCAAATATTTTAAAATGTTCTTTCTGCTAGTGTTTAAGGGATATTTGTATAGACTTGTAAAAGTTTATATAAACCCTAAAATTTAGTTATAAAACCATTAACTTACTCTCCCTAAATGGCTTTCAAAGTTTGGCTTGATGAGAGGTGGGTTCGATTCAAGACTTCTTTCAAGTTTTTGCTCATTTCTTATGTAATGTATCCTATATTCTTTGGAATGATTCATGTAGCATCTCATCATCGAGCTTGCATCCTAAAGACCCAAAATCTAATGCTCAAAGTATGTCACACACTACATCAAGTCTATTATTGAGTATAACTTAAAGATGGGGAATAAAGGTCATTAGTTATTGCAACTTACCTGATTCCTTTAATTATTCGGCTTAGGAAATGAAACAAAAGCAAAAAAAAATCATAAAGAAAAGTAAAAGAGGAGCCTATTATGAATAGAATATATGAATAATAATAGAGGTTTATATAGACTAACTAGTGATTTGTACAGGCTTCATAGTAGTTTGTATAGATAACTAAATGCCTATATTGACCATTAGGTCTATCTTAAATAAAATTAAAAAAAAAAAAAAGGAAGGAGAAAAAGAAGGAGCGGAAGGGGGGGGGACCTTAGTGTGTTATTGATCTTATCTCTTAGCCATTAGAGGCATTTTATATGTAATAATTTCTCTAAATGTTCAAAGCCAATCATGATTAGAAATAGCTAAATTTGAGTTTTACCTTAAATCACTTTGCCCATTATTAATGTGTTTAGGATTTCTATTAAGGAAAAACTATTTTAAGGTTAAATGTCCACTTGAAAAAAGTTTCCCTATGGTTCTCTTCGCCTTTCCTTCTCACTTCAAAATTAAGGTATTTATAAAGGGGAAGAGGATGAAACTATGCCTCATGGAATGGATTGCACCCCATTCCTTCCTCTTGCTCACTTTCTAAAGATAAGATCAATGAATATTTTAGAGTTTACATTTTAGGAGTTATCTGTATAGACCAAGGATTGTCTATACGAATTTTAGGTTATTTATACAACCATTTATGCTTGATAGGTCACTATTTGAGAAGCTTTATGTTGTTGAAACTTCATAAGCTATCTATACATACCTTTTTAGTTTGTTATACAATCACTATATTGGCTATACATATCGTTACTTTAATCCCCTATATGTTTTCTTAGTTTGGGTTATTTAGGAGGTAATTTTGATTCAAGGCTTTCATCAAACTTTTACCCCTCTTTAGGCATCATTTCCTCAATCCTTTATGGAAGAATTCATCTAGTTTCTCATCATCAATCTCACATCCTAATAATCTAGAATCTAGTGCTCATATATGCCTAAACAAACTATCCTAACATCCAAATATGCTTAAATGCTCAAAAAACCATACAATGCATCTATGATATGTACAATATCATAAAATATAACATATATAGGAAGGATTTTGTTGAAAGATAAAGTAAATATAACATATTGAAAGACAAAGCAAATATCATAAAATATAACATATATAGGGTGGTGTATGTGTGTGTATTGAAAGACAAAACAAATCTAACATATATCAATCATAGGCAAAAAATATAGGAAGGAGTCATAGGATTCTCAGTGTTCATAACCTCATCCAAGCAACTCTTAAAGACAATCAACACACTAATGATGAAGGAGGAATGCATTCCTAGCGATAAAGAAAGCTCAATTGCATCCTTAACTTATGTGTGTGTGTGTGATGAAAAACCAAGTCAAATGAGTCAGTTGGATAGAATATATAATGGTTAACTAAGGGTCTTAGGTGTCCATAACCTATCCTAATGACATCTTTTTACAATCCACACCACAGAGATAGCGAGAAAGTAAGTTTGCCCATGAGAAGCGCTAACCAACACCCTAAAAGGATTTTGTTCAGAAACATAATAAAAATAACAAAATAAGATGCATCAAAATAAGCAAAAATTAAAAGGAATTTAGGGGCCTTTAGCTTTTTAGCTTTTTCCCATTACTTTCTATTCAACTACATGCACAAGGAATAAAGAGTGTGATAAGTAAATAAAAAATAACCTTGAAATAGTATTTAAGCAAAAAATATAGCTAATAATGGAAAATATAAGTAAATAGATGGTTGCAATCTATTTATTCTTTCCATTTTTAGGTTTTGGAGATCAAGAAAAAGATTAAGAATTTAAGGAAAAAGAGAAAGAGGCATTATGTTGAATAGTGCCTGAGACAGTGCTCGATATGTATAAACCACTTGATCTATAAAGACTAAAAAGATTTGGGTATATTGTTGGTAGAAAATTACAAAGAAAAAGATGAAGAGAATATAAGAAGGGGGGAAAAATGGCTTGGGAGTTAGCTTATATCCCTTAAAGGTACCTCAAGTGATGTGATTCTTTTCTAAAATGCTAAGATTTCAATGCAAATGAAGGACATTGTTAGCACTAGATTTTGGGTTTTAGGATGCAAGCCCAATGATGAAAATCGTTGAACTAAATCCTCAAAATGCAAAGGGAATCACAAAATGTAGAGGATAAAATACCTTATGTTGGACTAGGATGGTTAATCCTAAGTCTTAAACCACTTTTGATATTGACAAAGAAGATTCATCAATTCTAATGATTCATTTAAGCGTTGTTTTGCAGTTTTTAGTTAGTCTCTATTTAAAGTTGGATGAAGTAATCTTTAAAGATAGCAAAGTGCCTCCTAATTTGCGAACCCAACTTCATTAATCGTGACCGCGAACTAGATTAAGGCATGCTGACAAATTGAACAGACCGATTTGCGGGCCACTTCTTTGCCATGACCAATTCAAAGAAAGAGAGCCAACGTCACAGACGAATTCATGGTGAGTGTCACGCCTCAATTGCGATCGCGAATTTCGAAGTAACTCAAGAGGAAATTAAGTCTATAACCACAACTTGACAAGTGTCCCAGGTGACTGTTGGAAGACAAAAATCGCGATGGCAACTTGTGGGTAGAGACCGCGAACCATGAGGAAGAAGATGAACATTTTTGGCAAACGATTTTGTGTCCTAAGTCGTGGTCTGTACAAGGAAATCGCGACTGCTACTTTTGTGAGCAAGTGAAAGGTAACGACTATATTTTCCTAGTGAACCAGTGGGAAGATGACAAGTGGACTAGCTGTTAGACACATATAGAGTTTTTCGCCCCAATTTTTGGCTCCTACATGGGAATTAGAAAATTGCGATCGCAAAAGAGTAGTAGCGACCACGATTGAAGCCTGATAAGCATTTAATGCAAAAAACTATCTATCATACTTTGAAGATTTGCTAGCAATTTTATTGAAACGTCTCTTTGGTGGATAGAGGATATAAATACCTCACCAAATAGATGTAAATGCAAGAGAATTCATTAATTTGTAACCCAAACTCTTGTAATTTTCGCTACTCAATCTTTTTCTCTTCTTTAGGTGATTGTTTAGTGTGAGCATAAACACCATTTGTAAAGGTTTTAGTGTGAGCTTGTAAAAACACTAAGAGAGATTATTGTGTGAGCCTTAAAAACACAAGTGTAAAGGTTGTTGTGTGAGCCTTAAAAACACAAGTGTAAAGGTTGTTGTGTGAGCCTCAAAAATACAAGTGTATAGGTTGTTGTTGTGTGAGCCTTCAAAATACAAGTGTAAAAGTTTGGTGTGAGCTTGAAAATGCCATTGAAAGATAGTGAAACACCAAATTATTGAGAATTAGGGAGTGAACGTAGGGTCATTTATACCTAAACCACTATAAATCTTGTGTCTTCATTCTACTCATCTTCTTTCTTGCCTTTTTGTTTTAATTTTTATACACCAATTCAACCTCTCCCCCTTCTTGGTGCCTAGGGCCAACACATTAGGAAGCCTTGGAGAAGTCCAAAGACTAAGCCCAAGCCCAAGACCAAAGACCAAATCCGAGCCATGTTTGGGGCTGCCAGCCAAGTTTGGTGAGTTGTACTGCCCATCAAATAGGGTTGTTCAACCCTCAATGCTAGGTTGTACAATCTTTCCCAAAAGCTGTACAACCTTCCTAAAACCTTAGTCTAAGGAAACTTTTAAAATTGGTCCCCTTACCCCCTTTAACCCTAATGTTGTACAACCCAGACTAAGGGATGTATAACCTATTCTTACTTATACAACCTACGTACAAACCTTAATTCCAATACAACACTCTCCTGCTTTGTGATTGGATATGAACATGGTATAACCAAAGCCATTTCTGACTCTAGTACACCCTTCTTCTTCTATAGATACCCCTCATTTTGAAGGGGGAGGAAAAGCTTGGAAACCCTAAGGTTACTCTACTCGATTTACTCATCAAACACCCCTTAAACACAAAAAAATTTAAATCCTACTTCATCTTAACTCATTCCAAGGTAGAACTAGGTCTTTACTTTTCACTTTTATGCATTCCCTAAGCATTTTTGGAGGATATTGAATACCTTGTGAGACTCTAATGGCACATAAACATACAATGGCATCTAAGACCCTCCCCTCTATTTCCCCTTTTCTTATTCCCCTTCTTTTTTCTTTTTTATTTTTGAAAACCTAGGATTTGAGGGTTGTCCAGCCTTTGTATAGGTTGTACAACCCACCATTCTAGGCTATACAACCCTAACAATAGGTTGTACAGCCCTAGATTCTTAAGCATAGTCTTATGCAACCTCTTTGCTTCTCATTCGAATTTCTGTTATCCAAGCTTTCTTTTTATGTTTCTTCATCACTCTAATAGTAGAATAGGGTAAGGCTAGATAGCCAAAGACCCCTATTCACTTCAAAAATGGAGTTTTTACATGTTTTTCAATGGTTTTCATTATTCTTTCTATGTTAATATTTATGCTCACTAATGTGGACTCAATGATGGTTTTTAGTTTTGTTTGGATCTCTTTTGATAGGGATAAAGTCAAGGGTTAACCACTCCTATGATCTTGAGAGTCTTCCTTTTTTGTGGGTTTGCTTGTGTTGGAAACATGTGAATAGTATCTTAGCCCTTATCATCTTTCTTTAAATTGCATTCTTACCTTCTCTATGGTCAATAATATTCCTGGATGCCTAAGCTCTTTATGAGCAATAAGAGGGAGGGTTGATTAACCCTAAGATCTCTCTTTTTGTTGTGATTATTGCCTTAAGCCATATGATGTCCTCCATAGTGCTTTGTATCCCATGTTTAAGGTTTCAATCATTTTATGATTTATGCATTTTGCTCATGTTATATTCTGATTTATGATGATTGAATTTGTTATCAAGGACTTAGAATGTATATAGGATACCTTAACTTTGGGAGATATTGTAAGATGGTTACTAAAGACCTTATTTGTTTTTCCTTTAGTTCCTATTATTTGTTTTTTTATCATTTGATTACTAACTTCTTCTCTTCCTTTAGATGTAGGTGTTATTACTTGAGTTAGGCAATAAACTTGGCCTTAATTCTTATCCTGTGTGATTATGCATGATGTGTTTGAATGGATGAATGATAATGCATGCTAAAACCCCCTTGCCATGATGCATGACCTCATTCCCAATTAATTATGCATGATATGAATGAATAGATACATGAATATGCATGATAATCCCACCATTTAGATATGTATCCCTCATCCCTACTTTGTATATATTACTTATTACTTTCTCACATCTTGCATATCATTCATGCGTTGCATATTTTATTGTTATGGTTTATAGGTTGCTTAGATGGATGTGCCTAGGTGGATAAATAAGAAATTGATTAGTAAAGGCAAGGTATAAGAATGAACCATTGATTGCCTAAAGTCCAGATCCCTATAACTAAGAAACTTGGGGGTGCCTAATCTCTTCCCCAAGTCATACCTAACTCTTGAACCTAATCTCTGATGGGATGAAGATGAATTAGGCCTTTTAATTGATATAAACTTTTAAAAGGTAGCACACTTGCATTTCAAATTTGGAAATCACATTGTAAGACTTAGAATCTTTGTGGTATAAGATTGGTGAAAGCTTCAATGATTACATTATGATACAGAAAAAGATAAATATAAAAGCAACCATAAAGCCTATTGAGAGACAACAGGTTAGGATGGCTATGAAAGTGTCTTAACCAGGATCGACATTAGAATTAAAGGACTATTGATTAGGAATTTTGAGGATCTTTAATAAGCATGTGTATAGGCTGAAGAATTGGAGCATAAGTTAAAAAAAGGAATATGAGGAAAGAAGAAGCACCCTATCCTAGCCCCAAGTAGATGGGAATAAGATGGCTAATGTTAACGTAGTAAGGGCACCGAGACAATTTACTAATTTAGGAATGCCTTTGTCTAAGGCATTTGAAAGCTTACAAACAAAGGGGGCACTGAAGCCTTTAGTACCAAGACCACCTCCTAATCTACTACTTAGGGGGTATGACATTAATGCCTACTATGCTTCTCATCAAGGAACGGGTTATACCACTAATGACTACTATAGATTGAGGCATGAGATTCAGGACCTTATTGACAATAAAATAATTGTTCCACCAAACTATAATAGGCCTAGCAATCGAAAGAACCCTATCCCAAATTATCATAATGTTTTTCCCCTAAAATAAGGGACTTTCATGATAAATTTTAGGATTCCTAAAGAAGTTGTTTTGGCCACTATAGAGGAGGTCGTAAAGGAGTTTTTAGTAGCTTGCACTATCAATCCATGGCAAAGCTCAAATGAGGAGACAAAAAAGGTGTGAAGGGGGAGAATGATTTAGCTATGAGAGGAGAGTGATGAAGAAAAAGAAGCTGAACAGGTTAATCACCTGACTCATTATGGGAAATTATATCCATATATGAAAGCTCCTAAGGAACCAAGGTTGAAAAAGGGACAAATGAACTTATGGTGAAAGAGAAAGCACAGGACAATCCCATTATGAAGTAGTTGAATAAGGTACCAGCTCATATTAGTGTAGAGGAATTGCCTATCACTTCTCAAGAGCATAAAAAGGCTACGATAAAAGCTTTGTCTAGTTTCATCATTTCTAATGAAGCTACTCCGAGAGATGTTGTTACATTGGTGACTCAAAAAGGCAAAATCACCTTTTAAAATGCCACTAGAGGGAATCAATCACAATTTAGCTTTTATCCATCCGAGCTGAAGTGAAAGGAAGGTGTACTCCATGTGTGATGATAGATGATGAATCTAGGATTAACATTTTCCCAACAAAGTTATTGCATAAGTTTAGGTTCTCTAAAAAGGACTTGTAGGCTTCTAATAGTGTCATTAAGGCCTACGATAATAATAGAAGGTTAACTACAGGTGTATTCAAGACTATGGTGAAAACATGAGTAGTCAAGGCCAGGGTGGAGTTCACAATCTTAGACATTCTGATTACTTTCCCACTTTTGTTAAGGAGGCCATGGTATCATCCTCTTAGTAGAGGTGTCTTCTACTTTTTGCCAAAAAGTTAAAATTCCTTACAAAGTCACCATCTATGTCAAGGTTAAAGAAATTGTATCAACTTTAAGTGTTCCACACCTTCGAGGATTTCAAGTTGTCGGAGTCATAAACAAATGGCTTGATCTGAAGGTAATATGGATTATGAAGAGAATGAACTTCCTTTTGAGATGGGGATTAAGGAAGAATTCCATTGGCATATCAAAGTTCTCAAAGATTCCTACTTAGACTATTAACAAAGGATTGAGGTACCATGATGAAGGGTTAAGGCAAAAAATGAGAGATTTGCAAGGGCCATTATAAAACTTCTTTATGAAAAAATGAGAAGTTCTCTAGAAAGTAGAGCAAGGAACCATTCAAAGTGAGAAATCATTTTATCAATGACATGGATGAATGCGAAAAAGCCTTTTTCCTGATAAATATTAGCAAATTAGGGTATTAGAATTATTAGGACTTGTCAGAGGATGAGGATGGTAATAAGAAAAAGAAGGAGGGAAAACAAGTTGCAGAGACAATGGATGGTTAAAAGTTAGGTTAACATGCAGTTTTCTATGGTCCTTAATCTACATGGCTGTAAAAGGACAAAAAGAATGTAACTAATGAATATAGGGAGCAAAGTGCACTAAAGGATAACTTTTAGGCAACTAGGGAAGGTTGTGTAGAGAAAGGGTCTAACTTGCTAAAGCAAAATACATCATTTATAGATGCAAAATAAGAGTATAATAGGTTGTGCGAGTTAATTGAAGCTGCCTATATGAAGATAAAGTTGGAGCATGATTGTGAACTCCATTAAGGAAGTAGGTGGTGAGGGAAAAAAAAAGAATTATATGGCTAAAATTGAGCCTCCATGGTAGATGGGGCAACATTATTGGCAGAATTTATGAAGATTAAGCTAGAAGATGATAAGATGAAATAAAGTTTTGAAGGGGTTGTCAAGGCTAAAATAGAAGAAGGTCCAGTCAACTGACCAAACAAAGAGGACTTTCTTGATACTACTGATGCTCTTGTTTCTAGTCTCTTTAAGGATGATGATGCATTTCTTTCTAAGTTTAAGGTAATGAATAATGAGTTTGCTTACTTGTATGATATGTTTCCTAATGGTAACATGCATAGCATGCATCATTTTGTGAGCATATTTAACATTAATTGTGCGCATACTACTATATTTAACCTCGACACACAGGAAAATCCAAAGATCTTGCTCATTCCCAATGATGTCGCACTAGAGGAGCAAAGGAAATTTGAAAAGCTCCTTAGCAAATACTAGAGGGTTTTTGCCTGGACATACAAAGGCATACCAAGGGTCGATAGGAGAATTACAAAACACATAATCCTGACCTACCCACACATGAGGCTAGTGAAATATAAACTGAGAAGGATGAGACCTGACTGGGCCTAGTTAGTTAAGGAAAAAGTAGCAAAAGAGTTGAACGTCGAGTTCTTAGAGGTGGTAGACTACTTGACATGGTTAGCCAACACAGTGTCAGTACTAAAGAAGAATGGAAGGGTGAGGATGTGTGCTAACTACAAGGATCTGAATAAAGTGTGCCTAAAGGATGATTTTCATTTACCACACATAGATGTGCTAGCTGATAGTGCCACAACTTGTGTCATGTATTCCATCATGGATAGATTTTCTAGGCATTACTAGATTCTCATGGCTATCATGGATAAGGTGAAAGTAAATTTTATCACATAGTGGGGGACGTATTGATACAAGGTGATGCCTTTTGGGTTAAAGAATGCGATAGCAACATACCAGTAGATGATAACAACCTTATTGCATGACTTAATCCATAAAGAGGTGGAAGTATATATGGATGAAATGATGGTGAAATTGGAAATAAAGGAAGGGCATTTTGAAGCTTTTTAGACATTCGATGAGTATAATTTGAGGTTGAATCCGAAGAAGTGTGTGTTTGGGACCACCTCTGGTAAGTTGCTAAGGCATGTGATCAATAAGAAAGGTATTGAACCTGATAAGTTGAAGGCAATTCAAGACATGCCTACACCTAAAATAGAGAAAGAGGTATGAGGTTTCTTAGGTCGTTTATAGTACATCAATCGATTCATAATGAGGTTAACGCCTATCAGTGAACCCATTTTAAAGTTGCTAAGGAAGGATCAACCAGTGGAGTGGAATGAATGGTGTCAAAAGGCCTTTGAGAGAATAAAAGAATATTTGCCACCAGTATTGAAGCCACCAAGGCTTGGAAACCTCTAATTTTGCACTTAACAGTAGAGGAAAGCTTTATAGGTGCCATGTTAGCTAAAAAAGATGGAACAACGAATGGACATGCAGTTTATTATCTTAGCAAGATGTTGTTGCCTTATGCGGGGAAGTATAATCAGATAGAAAAGACCTATTTAGCAGTGGTTTGGGTAATGAAGAAGTTGAGACATTACTTTCAAACATATTTTTGTAGAGGTGAATTTGCAATTTGACCCGGTTAGATAACTACATGCAACCGCTTCCCTAATAGGAAGATTGGTGAAATGGTTGATCATGCTGACTAAATTTGATATTAAGTATGTAGCCAAAGGCAACCAAAGGACACGCAGTCTCAAAATATTTGGCACAACAACCCTTGAAGAAGGAGAGTTTGAGCCTCTTCAATTCCCAAAAGAAGGAATAGGAGCAATCAAACCCTTAAGATAGAGAGTTTACTTTGACGAAGCATTAAATAAGAAAAGGGTGAGAGTAGGGATAACTATGATTTCGCTAAAAAGAGAACTTTATCTAGTAGCTAAAAAGCTCGATTATAAGGTAATTAATAATATGGCTGAGTATGAAGCTTAGGTTTTTGGTGATTAACTGTTGTCATTTCACAGATAACAGACAAGTGGAAGCTTAAAAAAGAATGTTTAGCTCCATAATTAGAGCATCTAAAGCGGTTGGTACAGAACTTCCACAGGGGCACATTTTATCATCTGCTGAGAGAAGAAAATGCAATGGCTGATACCTTGGCCACTCTGGTCTCTATTTGGGATAGGCATAAGCTAATGCCCATGAAGCCATTCATCATACTCTGATTTGAAATGTCATGTTACATGGATGTAGAAGTAATGCAAGTGGCAATAGAAAATTGCCATTGGTATTTTGATATACAAAGATATTTAAAAGACAGTGAGTACCTCAAAAGGCTATGAAGAAGGATAAGGATGTGATTCAGAGGCTATATTAATAATTTATGGTTTATAATGGAGTAGTGTATAAGAGAATGACTAATAAGTTCATATGTGATGCCTAGCTGAAGAGAAGGCCCATAAAGTTATGGAAGAGGTACATGTATAGTCTCTGGGCCCCATATGAATGAAAAAGTGTTGGCAAAGAAAATTTTGAGACTGAGATATTACTGGTATACTATGGAACATGACTCTATTTAAAAAAGTTTGGAGCTATTACGAATGTCAAATTCATAGTAGTCTCAGTCATTTGTCATCGATTAAGTTGCAAAATTTGACTTTGTCTTGGCCATTTGTAGCATGGGCATTGATGTAATTGAAGAAGTTAGACCAGCTTCTGCCAGAGGACATAAGTACATCATAGTATCAATGGACTACTTCTCAAAATGGGTAGAGGCTGAAGCCTTTGATAAGCTAAGGGCAAAGCAGATGGACTAATTTATGGAGAAGAACCTCATCTGTTGTTATGGTTTGCAATTATTATAAATAATGGGGTCCATTTTCAGGTAGAGGTTATGGACATGTTGAGGGGGTGATCCACCATAAATTATCACCTTATAGACCTCAGGCTAATGGAGCAGTGGAAGCAACAAATAAGAATATCAAAAACATCTTCGCCAAGATGGTTAAGACATACAAAGATTGATATGAGAAATTATACTTTTTACCTTGTGGGGTTGTCGAACTACATCAAGGTTGTCAACTAGGATGAGACCATACTCTTTAGTGTATAAGATGGAGACAGTATTGCCAATCAAGTTAGAAGTGAAGTCTTTACGGGTATTGATTGAATCTAACATCCCTGAGTACCAATGGACGAGAAGTATATTTGAACAATTGGCTCTGCTTGGTGAAAAGAGATTAAAGGCTATGTATTACATCTAGTTGTATTAATACATGGTAGCCTGCTCATTCAACAAAAGGGTCAAGCGAAGTGTGATAAGGTTGGTGATTTGGTATTAAAGGCAGTCCGACCACATACTCGGGATCTTCAAGGGAAATTCAAGATGAATTAGGAAGGCCCCTACATGGTCAAACAAATATACTCAGGCAGTGCAGTGAAATTAACTGATATGGATAGGAATGAATTCACCAAGCAAGTGAATCTAGACCAAATCAAGAAGTATTTTGCATTAAGTGTGAAAAAAAAAAAAGGAAAGGAAAAAAATAACCTATTAAGTAGAAAACTTGAAAGGGTAGCTTAGGCAAAAGTTAGGGCGTGAATAAAAGAAAAAGAAGAAAAAAGCTCACCAAGTTGAAAACTCGAAAGGACGACATAGGCAAAAGTTAGGGCATGAATAAAAGAAAAAGAAGAAAAAACCTCGCTAAGTTGAAAACTTGAAAGGGCAGCTTAGGCAAAAGTTAGAGCATAAAAAATAGATAAAATAGCAAAAGTCAAGAGAGTGCAATTGACCAATAAGGGACCATTGACAGGACAATTGGGTGACGATAAAAAAGGCAAGGATGTACAAGTGGAGAGTCAATAAGACAGATGCATTGAGCAAGATAAATAGATAATCTAGTGTGCCATGTTAAAATCAAAAGCCATGCATTCAATTAACGTGTAATGTGCAAAGTGTAAATGGTTTATGTTAAGCATAATATCAAATGGAAATGCATTTACATAATTAAAGTGAATTTAGTCATACATGTCATTGAATTAGAATTAAATATAAAATAGCTTTTCTCCCATAAATGATCATTGTTTGTTATCAGCTAATGTGATGCCTAATATCTAAAGGTCGCACAAACATCTATGTAGTTTACATCATTGTAAGGTTGGGGATCTCAACAAGTAGAAAAGTCATAGATATAGTGACTGGTCCAAATGGCATCGACTTTATCTAAGAAGCGCTAAGACAAAGGATCCTCAATGAATGAAGGGAGGAACTGCACCTCAAACTAAAGGGCGCTAAATTGATGATGCATGTGATTAGGATCGTAAAATGTGTCTAAAGCTAAGGCAAGGGGGATGACACAGTCTCCATAAGTCTATAGAGTCACACACGATAGGTTCCACGAAGGACAGCTCCAGCAGATGTCAGTAACAGTGATGTGGGACATCCACTCAACCCATTCGGCCTTAATGGTGGCTGCTCTGATTTAAGTGATGCTACGGGTAGTAAAGCCTCGCGTCCATAGTCAGGGTAGTTAATAGTCCTAGCCTCTCCTGCAACCATATCTAAAAAAAGAAAAAAAGAAAAAAAAAGAAAGAATATGAAAAAGAAAAATGCTTATTAGGTTGAAAATAGTAATGCCTTGCATCCATAGTCGGGACAGCTAGTAGTCCTAGCCTTTCCTGCAACCATATCTGAAAAAAGAAAAAAGAAAAAAAAGAAAAAAAAAGAAGAAGAAAAAGAAAAAAATGTTCATTAGGTTAAAAACACAAAAGGGCGACCTAAGCAGAATTGATCAACTCACTCAATTGAAAACTCATAAGGGCAGTCCAAGCAAAAGTTAGGGCAGTAAAAGAATAAAGAAAAAAAAAAGAAAAGAAAGGGAAAGAAAGGAGAAGAGATTGCATAAAAATTCATACCTGAAGCAATAATGGGATCCTTGTGAAGGAATTATTGACTCCCAAAGCCACTTTGTCAAGCACAAAATAGTTTTGACTAGAATTGTCAACACTAGAGTTCTCCCTAAATCAGCCCCATCTAAGAGTGAAAGGATATGTAGATCAATCTTCCCATCCTCCCTCCTCAATAAATACTCGCGCATTAAAATAACAGCTGCAATACAAGCCTGAGCAGCTCAAGCATAACCCTAGAAGGGAAAAGAGTGATAAAATGGGCCATGAGAATCTTCTCCTCACCTAACTTATACCTGGGTACATTCTTATCTTACAACTCAAATAGTTCCACCATCTTCCTAACATACGGGTAATCAAACTAAGGTAATGCAATCTGATATGCAGTTATAATGCGATAGTCAATAATAGCACCGAACTCCTCTAGCAAAAGATAGATATCTGTATCTCCAAAGTGAAAAATATGAGTAATAGTGTCTTATAAGTCACAAGTTGCCCGCAAAAAGTAGAAGTCAAGTCAAACAGAAGAAAGGTAGTAGATAGCATAAAGACTAATCCATGGTAGGCCAAGCCAAACTTATGGTGGGAGTGACTTTAGAAAGGTTCTTGCCATGATTTAGGAGTTGGAAGAAGCAAATGAAGAGAGCAAGTTTGAGATGGGCTTTGTAGTAGCAAGCTCAAACGCATGGGTTATACAGCCTCTGACTAATGTTGTAAAACCCTCCAGCTAGGCTATATAATCTTTTAGTTGGGCTGTATAACCCACACTCCACCGATGCGGGATAGGCAACACTTCATCTATTTTTAAGGATGGTGATGATTTGGGCACCTGTCTTATAAGGCATATATGTAAAGAAAGAAGTAACAACGTATGTTTTAATATGTAAAATCAGGAGAAAAAATTAGATATCTATATTAACAAACAAAATATCAAAGCTCGATTGGAAAATAGAGGCAATACTACCTTAGTTCTCCTAAACATATCTCAAGCAAGCATCCAAAAGAAAGGCTTTCAAATCTCCCAATAAAACTGTACAACTGTGCAAATATATACCAAATGTGATGTAATTAGAATAATGAAAAGAAGAAAAATATCTGAAATAATAAGAAATGAGGGGGTTAGAGTCTCCACATCTTAATTGCCCCCACTCCTAGAAGGGATCGCCTCTAAATCGTGGCCTCACCATCCGTACCCATGTTTCCATGCTCTCTGGCCAGTTAAGCTAGGCACTCTATCTCTATCTTTTCCTTTACGATGCACTGAGCCCTCTTTCTAATCTAGTAATTCTAGCACTGGATCATCTCCTACAAGAAACAAGAAAGTTAGGGTGTTTATAGCATAAAACACAAAAAATATGAACCATGAATAGGCATAGAAGCATTATTTCGTTTATGATTCACTAACCTGCATAGAGCGCATTTGTTACATCAAGGTCTTTTTTAGTGTGGCAATCAGATCCACCATAGCTTCTGCCTAGATACAAGGAATCTGCAAAAAAAGGAGAAAAGACATTTTTAAGAGAATAGTTTACAATACAATCAAGACCTGATAAGAGCAAAGAGATGAAGAACTTGCATGGGTGGTCTTGACCTACTCAAAAGCACAAATTGACCTAGTGATTTGAAATGACATCATCGATCTAGTCAATGAAACCATGCAAGACTCCATTAGGTTATCTAGCATAGCGGCCAAGACACACACCACTAAAGGCTCTACGCCTCTTAGAACAGATTCGCAGGCCCATTTGAGACCTCGAGTGATAGCAAAGCTAGATTTAGAAGCAGAAGCAAAAGGCCTCCAAGCCATATGGTCAATGACACCTCGACTCCTATGCATAAGGTAGTCCTTTCATCATGCACATAGCAAGGGAATGCACAAATAACAATATTAGACAAAGGGAGTCTCCCTATGAGCATAATAACCATCCAAGACCTATAAGGGACACCTGTAGAAGATAACTGCTTTCCTATCACGTATTGCAGCACTGTGACAAGATCCTCACCCTTGATGTCCCTTGCCCAAAATAAGCTCATATGCGAAAACTGTAGAACAAGGCACTCATCTAGGCTATCGCGCTAGTGAAAGATGCACTCTCCAAGATACCACTCCTGGATGAAGGGCCCCGCCATCAAACGGTAGTCATAGGAAACGACCTCAACCTTTACTACCTCTAATATGTTGGGCTTTATAGAACAAACGTAGTGAAAAAATAAATTTTTTTTTTACAAAGTATCACACTAAGGATCTATGTGATTTTATTAAATTGAAAGGAAAGGACGCAAAAATCTTACCAATTCGAATGAAAAGCTTACAGATTTGTTGGAAGGTAGAGAGGGGGTTTACACCAGTAACGTCCAACCTCGAGCTTCGAGTTAGATCTAGACATCACTAAAGGATGATCGCTCTCTACAACTATCCACACAAATAGGTTTTCTCTAAAAATGAGTTGTGTGCTAACACTAGGGTTTTCCTCTCTTTAAAACATTTTGTGTTTTCTAAAGAAAACGTAAACACACACTTTCATATAAAAAACCCTAAAACGTGTATGCACTTATATATATCTTAACTGTTAAGATATTTTATGTCAACCTTGCATCTTAAAGATACAGATAATATCCTATTTCATTTTAACCCCCCTTAAAATGAAATAGATATCTTATAATTTTAGATAATATCTCTAATTATTTTAATTATAAATGAAGAGAGTAGTAAAAACCTAATTTTGTTTTAGGCATATTCTCTGTGTGTGACCTTGTAGGTTCACATAATGTTGGTAGTGACCTAAAAACTTATTTTAGCTCATAAGTTATAAGTGACCTATAGCATGACATTATGACCACCCAAATTATGTGAAGGTCAATAATATGGCCTAACCTATTTCACAAATAGTATTATGATCCTTTTGTCACTTTATATCTCAATTGAACATAAGACATAAATTATGTCATCCTTATATAGTTCAATTATTTCTCAATCTTCAAGTAGAGTGATATAAAATGACATTGATAACCTTTATCAATTCATTATCGCATGACCATACAATCCTTTTTCAATCTAACTTATCAATGGGCCTAGAGATATATTTCTTATAAAAATATATGAGGGATAAATTTCTTCTCAATCACTCATATTCCTCTATATGATTAACTCCATGTCTAATATTAGTCTGTATGATCATCCGATTAAAGATAATGTTATACTATATTAAAATATAAAGTTCATCATATTGGAATCTATGGTGATTTTCAAGTCAGAGGATTAAGTTAACACTATTGCATGAGAATTACTTATGACTATTAATCCATGTAGTGTTATCATAGTGGATCCATTACAATGTTTCTTATATATATATATATATATATATATATATATATATATA